>JACJUY010000198.1:240171-304374 GCA_014220935.1 Platorchestia sp. MABIK | reverse complement strand
TGCCCCACATCCTAGAAGCTCAAATATCAGGCACTAATACCTTTAATTGGTGAGGAGTCTGAAGATCAACTAAGTAACTAAGTAAGTAACCTTGATTCAAATGCAGTATCCAGCTCCGAAAGAGGAAATTTTGTGATGTGCACCATTTGGGCTCAAACTATGTCCCATCATAATTTTTAGCCGATATAAAATTCCCCGATGTTGGTACGGCACTGAAACGTACTGTTTTTTGACACTGCTTCATTCTTGTTTGGAGTGGGTGAATTTCGTTGGTGCATAGTTATAATTTTAAGGTGAAACTAGAACAAGATGTTTTATTCCAATTGAATTTAAACGTGACATGAGTTTTTCAAATGTTTTACAACTATCTTCAGGATTTAGCAACTGTTGCTCCCCAGTCAAACCAGCTCCCATTCCGTGCATCGAGGTAGAGTGTTCGCCCTTTCTCAAAAGTTAGAAACGCCGTACTTGCAATGCTAGCGCCGAACTGACGATCTTGTGGAAGACAAATGCTCATTACACTTGCAACGATATTACAATTAGTAAGGACTAGTAACGTTACCGTATTCTATACATAATAAAGTTCATTGATGTAATAGTATGAAGTCAACACCAATTACAGAATGAGTAATGGAAATACTGACACTCTGCCATAAGGTATAGGAGATTTTTAGACGCCATCAACCGTTAACTTTTAATTAAAATTGGAAGCCTTTTTTCTTCTGTGTGAACTGAATTAACATAAATAATACACACTGTAGTCTAAGAAAAGACAGAACTACATTGATCTCCCTACTGCTTCTCAGTTCAATACAATTTTTTGTAAAATTTGGGCGGACTGAATCTTTGTTGACGTAAAATGCTTCATTGATAATTTCCAAGAAAGTTTCTCATCATTGTTTCCTCTATCTATGTTCAGATTAAATTCAAAGTATCCGCATCCCATCTTATATTATACACCACATAATTTTTTTCAAACATTTAAAAAATTTTCATTCAATTTAGTGATCAATTGTTTCGTTATCATTCATAATGGTACATTTGATATATGTAGACAAATATGACGTTACACTTGACTCCACTGTTCCATTTGCTTTTCGGAACCCATTTCAGTATCTCGAAGACTTGGATCCTAAACCGCGTTTCCTCGGGCGAACTGCATTTAGGAAACCGAATGGCGCCATTCATAATACTTTATTAGCACTGCAAATAAATTCAATGTTTATTCGTATACTCTATGTTCAATTTTAGGTATCAGCTTTTTTTTATCAAGTGTTACTGCATTAGCGCATTTTAGTATTCTTATTAGTTATGCCAACAAGTGTTGGGCTTAACTCCATTGTTTTGGTTTGTTACAAGTTATTGTGCTGCGTTGTTCATTTAGATCCTTTGTAAAAGCTCACTTCTTGAGCTCAAGTTTATGAATGGTTCGTCAGGCTAGTTGAATAACGTAACTTAGTGATACCGACAGGAAAGTACTGTAGAATTGAAAGCTGTCGGTTGAATCAGGTGTGACGTCATTTGTGTTGTAATAATTCGATTTGTTAAATCTTTCTATAAATGACATTAAGGTGGCGTATCATGTATGTTCACAATGACTTGTAAAAAGTTATTGAAAAAGAAATTGAGACAAAAGTAATCTTATGACATTTGAGTTACCAGTGTATCTGTACTACAAACATATTCTGAGAGCACACAAGATAAGTTACAGGTGCTAAGTAGAATCCACTAAATCACAAATTGAGCTATGAAATGCAAGCCAGCATGCCAGGATATTAGTATATAGGTAACAATTAAGGTAAATGTTGAAAACGACACACTGATCGATTTTCAAATTTTGTTGGTTGTAAATTGTTAATGAAATCAAAATAAATAACTTATTTTATACACTTTCAGTCGCAAATGAGTATATAAGGAGTTATACCAATGACGGAAAACTCAACTAAAATGACCTAACCTAATGTAACTTAACCTAACAATCATTTGCACGCATTCAAGCCGGCAAAACAGAGATCCTGTTGGAACGCTACAATTTTTCCCGCTTAAAAGACTAGAATTGTGGTAATTATCCTATCGCCATAATTCATTACCTACTAATTTGCGACAAAAGGTGCATGGAAGAAAAGTTGTTCAATTTGAAATAATTAGCTTTATAAAAGCAACAAAAATTTGAAAATTGATTAGTATATTTTTCTCAACAACTGCCAAATTTAAGTTAATAATGTATGTGAGCATATCAGCCTAATAAACTGTTCTTCAATTAGTATATATAAAACAAGAATGTAATTAATCAATACAAGTTAATGGATTGTATTCATACGTTTGCTGATTGGGAAAAGTCAGTCTAACAGAATGTTATTCATCATTGGCTATGATGATACATTATAAGGCATGTTTTTAATTTTTTTCAATATCATTGAAATTTTGCATCAAAGTATTTTTAAAAAGTATTCTAATTTTTGTATAAGCTTGAAAATTGAATTTTGAGATATTGATAAATCAACTTACCAAGTGGTTGTCAAAGCAACTTCCCTAAGGCTGTTATGAGTTAGTTACATGTTGAATGTGTGTACAAAAACTAGTTTTGAAGTTCTTAGATGTAGATGTCTGAGTTTCAGATGCATAATTATTTACATTTACCCAAAGTGTACATTTAACAATATAAATTAGTGCTTCTGAAGCTCTAGTACTTATGTGAATATAAGAGAAGAACTGGCATTTGTGAAGGAGAGGACAATCATTGATTTTACAATTTTTGCTGCCTAAACATAGTTAATTAGATCAAAATAAACAATTTTTCTTTCATGCACTTTTGGGGGCAAATGAGTTATAGCGGTAGCTTTAGTTTTGTCTTAGATGACGAATGCCCTCAAATAAACAGCTACTCATCAATTTTAGAATTTTTGTTGCTTGAATCATGGTAATAACATCGAAATGAGCTACTTTTCTTCTAAACACTTTTTGCGGCAAAAAAGTATTTTACGAGTTAGAGCGGTAGGTTTTAATTTTTTGCGCAATACAGCTGTTACAGTACGTTTGAATATTTCGTAAATTATTGTTAGCTCACCCCACGGAGCTTGCGGAGCCTGAACCTACTTCTATGATCTTTTAGTTATAATAACACAAAAAAGGTTATCACCCAAAAAAACGAGTTATAGTGGTATGTTCACTTTTGGCTTGGATGGCGGAAATGCGCTCGAGCATTCGAACGCAACGGAGAAGAGCGTCCATTGCAGTGTTGCCATACGACGCGCTCGATGAATTACTTCCCGCTTCAAACACTGGAGTTGCGGTAACCAATTTACCGCTTTAACTTGTTAAATACTCATTTGCCCCTGAAAGTGCATTGAAAAAAAATTGTTTATTTTGATCTAGTTAACTATGATTAGGCATCAAAAATTGGAAAATCGATGATTGTCCTTTCCTTCACATTTACCAAAGAACTTTCAGTCTTTATGCCTACAGTACAAAATCAAAGTGAATTTGCTCTTATTTGGTTTTTCCAAACTCTATTGAATCTCTGCCATGATTGTTGCCTACTTTTTATGCCATGTTTGTCAAATTAGGACTTTGAAAAATTTTAAAAATCAAATTAAATGTAATGCATTTTTTGTATCAACTATGTTTGGAAAAAGTATTTTTCTTTCTTTGTTCTTGTCTTTATATAGTTGGTCTGTGTACCTTCCTAATCATATAATCAAGATAAAATTTATATATTTTTTCATTTATCAAATAATTAGGATTATACGGGGCAAAATTTTTTAAAGATTTTCACTTTTAATTAAACAGATCAATCCAGAATCTTCTAAAATTTGTTGGTAGAGAATCTCTAAGTAAATTTTTTTTAGTAAAGTTATATCATTAGTGGTTGTAGTGATCTTCTGCAGACTGCAATTATGCGAAAAATGTAATTATTCTAATAAATTCTTGGTTTTTTACAAAATAGTAATGAAAACTTTTGTATACCTTGAAATTTGGAAATATTGGCAATTTTAATTAACCATACGTGATTGGACTGCTACAAAAAATTTGTTTGTAATAATTTCAGAACCATCATTTCTGTTATAAATTTTCATATGTATATAAGAAATTTGCACAGCAAAATCATTGCAAACTTTTCATTCAGGGAACATTGGTCATATCAATGAATATTTATTACTGATTAGGGAGCCTGCGCTCAACTGTCACATAAAGCTGCATGTACCCTATAGCAGAAGCCTTTAATTTTCTTTGATCTTACAGATTTTCTGGTGGTAGTTGTGTTCAGGAAGAAAAGATTGGATCAATAAGTGATAATCCAATAGACCTGACTCTGTTCAAATATTTTAACATAACATACCCTCTGCCATTGCTGGAATCAGTTTATAACAAAAAGGTATTTATGAAAGAGAGGACATTAGTCAATTTTTAAATTTTTGCTGCCAAACATAATTAATTAGATCAAAATAAACAATTTTTCTTCTATGCACTTTTTGGGGCAAATGAGTATTTAACGAGTTATAGCGGAATGTTAATTTTCATCTCTGAGGGCTGGAATGCGTTCGATCATTGTAGTCTTCCCCCCCCCATGAACAATTTCTTTCCGATTCAAACACTAGAGTTGCGATAATTTACCGCTATAACTCGTTAAATACTCATTTGTCATGGAAAATGCATAGAAGAAAAATTGTTTATTTAGATCGAATTAACTATGCTTAGGCACCGAAAAGTGGACAATTGATTACTGTCCTCTCCTTCACATTAACCAACAAAAATGAGTAGTTATCAGTCTTTGATATAGCATTCTTTGAAATGACCCACATCTTATACATAAATAGTTTGAAATGGTTTCCATTACTGAATTTGTATTTTATGCATGTAAATCATCTACAAAACATTGTTCAGATATCATTGCAGAAGTGCACCACAACTGTAATGATGTAATTTTAAACTTGCAAGTGTTAACAATATGCAAAAAGCAGCTATATGACTCGGCTAAAAGAATTATTGTTTTTAAGCCAGAGCATGTACTCATATTTATTAATTAGTCTAGTAACAAGATTGTAATGAAGGATAGTATATATGCTAAAAATTAAGAACGGTATTCTATCACTTGAAGAACAACTCAAATAATCTACAATTTTATTTGAATGACAGTATTCTTCAAACTTATTACAAACTGTGTCTTGAAAATTGCTGGGGCAGGTTTTGTACTAAGTTTGGTGCTGCTTTTAGGGTAAAATAACAAGTTTCCACTCTAGCAGTCATTACTGTCAGTGAAATGATCTGAAATGCAAGAACTAGATTGAACTATCAGCCAAAAGGCTGAAAGTCCAAAATAATATTAAAAAAATTTTTGCCATGATGCTGAAAATAATAAGGTAACTGAGCTATTCTCAGTAGTTTTTCTGTAATGTCTTTGTAAAATTTCTCTAATATCCCACTTGCATTGATAATTCATTTTAATGGACCACAGTTTATGAAGTGCTAAAAACCTTAACATATTTAGTATTGGATAATGTTTTATCAATGAAATCAATTTTCTGATATAGCAATGCATTATTGTATTTTTTAATTTTAAAGTTTTCAGCATATCAGTCATAATGTAAATAAAGCTTGTTTCATGATAAAATTAGCATAAATGTTTTTCATTGCCTTAATTTAAAACAAAATTTTCAGGTACCTAGTCCTAGTTGCAATCGTCTTATCCATGGTTTCTTATGTAAGACACTTTCCTTGTATCTTTTCTCTACATCAATTATATTTTTGAAAACTTTCTGAAGTTATTTTATCATTCTCAAAGTCATGTGTTCTGTAAGGCCTATCATTTTTGAAAGTTTGAGCATCATCAGCAAGTTAGGTAAGTTGAAATTAGACTTAAGTCTGGAAATTTAATTTTGCTTGTTACTTAGTCTGCATTTATAATGAAAATTTTGAGCTATTGTGTTATTATCTGTGGCATCATTTAATACTTAGGGGCTGAAGGTTTTAGTGATGACTTTGCGCTTATTATGAAGTCTATGAGAAAGCCTAGGTAGGAACCAATTTTGAAAGAGTACCTCAAAATGTAGAGGGGAAGTTACTTATCAGTATGTTAGCATTTAACTTACTTTGTTGTTCTTAAAATTTTTGCTTGTACTATTTAGAAGCACCATGAGACTTAGTTAAAAGTAACTTGCACTTTACATTACAACTTCATTTCACAAATTTAAATTTGTAATATTGACCTTTTCTAAGTGTTTTTCTGTTTTACCAATGCATGTTGTCTAGTAAGCCTCATGCTTTCAAGTGCTTTCCAGGTAGAAGGCTTTCTGTTGGTCTTTTAGTTAATTCAGTACTGCTGCATTGCCAAGATCTTTATCTGAACTGACTTTAGGAAATGTAATGGGAGAAGTATGACTCATGTTCAAAGGTTACAGCCTTATCTAGGATAACTTTCCTCTGTGCAGTAGCATCTGTATAGCTTATTGAATGTTGTGCTATGTAGTTCTAATGTACATCCAGTTTCTACTTTTTCTGTGAGGCTTGTCCAGCAATTCTTTCTGAACTACTCAATTCACAAAAAATATTTTTTTAAAGAAGAAAAATAGTTTTTTATTTCAATAGGGACTGTTTAATTGCTGTACTTTTCTCACTTGCCAATTCCAAAAATTGAATCAGGGTTCATTTTACTTGTTTGTTTTAAACTGATAGAGTATACTTTCTTACACTATTGAGGCATGAAGATAACTGATGCGGTCATGATCTAAGTCCACTTGCTAGATTGTGAAACCCCAACTTAGTGTGTATCTATACATTTAGAACATTTGGATATTGTCCAAGGCTTTGAAGGCCCAAATGGTGATCATATTATTCACTTACCTCCATTTTTATTTTGTGCTGAATGGCTTATATCCACAGCTACAGTAAACTTGTAATTTTTTCTTTTCTACTATAATGTTGAGAACTGTGAATAATTGAAAACTTGAGAATGCACAAAATGTGTATGGGGCTCAATTTTTACAGCAATTCAAACATTTTCCTCAATTGTTTCCTCAATTATAGGCATTACACTTTAGTGTAACTCTGTTTAATGCTGGTATTAAGAAAGCAGGTATGGGCAGATCATTTCATTTTTCATTAAAATTTTTTAATAATGAATTCCTACACATGCATTTTTTGATCTTATTTTGGCTGATCTTGTGTTCACAGGGGCTGCTGACACAAGTACAAGAAAAGAACATGTAGAGTCAACAACCAAGAAAGCTTATTCAGTTCTTGGCGTTGGATCTGCTGCTTCACATGGCTGCAATGCCACCTTTGATTGCTGCACAAAAGCTGCAGTTCGAGCTCAGGTGTTGAACAGTGTCCAAGCAATGATGGTCTCAGTTGTGGACAATGAAGAAAAATCCATGTGAGTTTTGAGGAATAATTGGATGACATATTTTTTTTTGATAGATGTACTTACAACATATTTAATGATGGCTGATAGTGATGGGTTGCCAGTGAGAACTGGCTGATAATGAAGGCTTGCCTTCCTAAGAAGTTTTGTATATTTTTTGCAGAGAACTGTGTATTCAACATGCATCTTTGGAGAATTATTTGGTTAGTTTTTCAAGATTACCGATTATTTTCAAAAATGGATTGCAAAGTAGGTTGTGAACTCTTTTGCATGTGTGAAATGATAATAAATCCTTGTGAATCATTTTCTTTGTCTTGAAAACTTCCTTCTTGTTTTTACATGATAACTTTGTTAATGGCACCATGTAAGCAAGCAATTTATTGTGAAAAAAGTAAAGTCATTTTATTCAGTTGGAAAAGAGTATGATGTTAAAATGCTAATGGCATATTGTAAATCTTGAAAAAGTACAAGAAAGTTTACATTTTCTCTTTGAAAATGTAAAATAAGTCTTGATATGCTATTTGAGAGTTGAGCGACTACACCAAACCCCAAACCCCAAATTGGTGTTTGCTCGTTTGTCCTTGGACTAACAATCTGAATGGACTGTTGATGAGCCGTGTATGCATGCCAATGATCTTACCAAGGAATTGAATATACATTTTAGTCATTCTGACATCTTTTTAGTGCTTTAGATCAAAATATAGGGAGAATTTTGTTCTACTACCAAACCTTTCTCCTCATGCTTTTTCCAAGTTTCTCGATACCTCTCTGTTTCTCTTTTAACTCAATTTTTTATTGCTAGACATGCTTATCTGTTTTATATACTCCGGATGCAGAATAACAGAGTTACCATGCTCTGCTACTTATATAAGGTGTTGTTAAAGCCTCTTAGGAAAAATGTAGAATTTTTTCCGAATTAAATGTGGATTGTTCATTGGAATGAGTATGTAAAATTTCACTCATGTCCATGCATGTAGTATAATTTTACCCTTGTGACCTTGCTACAGCATCGAGTGTGGCTGTGTGGCTGCGGCCTTGCTGCAGCAGCTGCTGTACCACACTGACTCGTGTCCTGCCAGCCGGCTTGCAGCTTCCTCTCAAGATGTCGTCAGGGGCACCACCATCAGTGTCAAGCAGCGCAAGGTAAGATAGCTACATCTCAGTGAAATACTTCTTTGTGTCTTGGTTTTTTGTTGATGTTTATATACATGGTTGTAGCTATGTTCATTGCTTGAAAGTGGTCTTCAATAATGCCAAGGGAGGGAGGCAATGCTTATGCTAAAGTGAAAGAGTAGCAGTTATTTTTTTTCTTTCCTGATGTTCCTTGAGTGTGAGACAAACATTTATGTAGAAGTAGGTGTAGGTTTCAGCTTAGTGTTTAAAAACTCATTTACATTGGTTTGGAGAGGCTTCAAAACTCATAATTCCGGTGTTGCTTGTGGATTCTTCATAAATTTCCACACCACCAACTTCTGGGGGATAAAATTATTACAATATATTTGCCAGATGAATGAGATTGCTGAGGCACCCAAGAAGTATAGCATTTCAGACAAAAAAACTGACATCTTTGTTTTGCCTATCTCTGTTTTAAAGAAATCAATATCTCAGTTTTCAACTCATCACTCTTTTATGTTCAACTTAGTTTTGTACATGACTCTTAAATAAAGACATTGCTACCCAGGCAGCAGAGTTGGCATCACGCGTGGTGCTGCACACAGCCGTGTTGGCCTGCCTTGATGAAGAGGCTCGCCTTTACCCCAAGCTTGCTCTCGTCAAAAAGAAAGCCTTCATTGGGGCACGTGTGGTAGAAGTGCCGCCCCAGCAGCGCCATCACCTCCTCAGGAGTTGCATGTCCATCATCATCTCTGTTTACAAAGTGAGAGTACCAAACTATCATCCCTGTGTGCAAAGTAAGAGTACTAAACTATCATCCCTGTGTGCAAAGTGAGAGTACTAAACTATCATCCCTGTGTGCAAAGTGAGAGTACTAAACTTTTTATGTTTTGTGTTGGTTTTAAATTCTGTAGTATCCACTTCATTATCGAATTTATTATATTTTTGCACATATCCCTCCTGAAGTGCTGTACTTCAATGTGTATCATTCCTAGTATATGGCAAATTTGTGCCTCAGACTTCCCTAAGGTCCAATATCTACTCTTAATGTTCGGATTCGTGTGTGCAAAACGCGACCATATATCACACTAGAAGTGATGAATAAGTGATTAGAAGGCTTAAACTATTTTATAATCTAATTAAAATTTTTCCGAGTAAGCTCTGAAGTGAACTAAAAGTATTTTCTAGATTTCATTAATTTTTACAAAACCTGAAGCTTTATTAATCACTGAAGTGCTTTAATGGGAGTGCATTTCCTTGAGCTGTAAAAAGTAGATGGTGTAGAAAAGGATTTATGTGGGAGACTCGGAAGTTGATAAGCTCATTTCTTTGTTTATGTCTATCACAGTTGAAAGCTGTTTATTATTATTACTATTTATTATTATTAATGCACCTTCTGTGTATGTGATTGTTCATAGAAAAAAATTCATGATGTGTGGAATTCATTAAGTGGTGGATATAATCTCCCCATTATGGAGTGCCACATGTTATCATGTGCTGTTTTGATTATAACTTGTTGCTCTATTGATATAATTTGCATAGCTTGCATCGTTTCAAATTAGTAAATTACCTAAAGACTTATTGTTAACCAACCAAGTGTTCTGAGCACTGGAGCTGCTGATTCATTACATTATATGTGAGAATTTACTTTGAAGTTACAGTTGTTTTGCTTTTACCTTTGATTTTTTTATTGCTTTGTGTTTTTCAATCACTAGAAGTAGGTGAAATAGCTTTTATACTAACACATACGAGCTGCCCCGCATGATTGTACAGGGAGTATTTATTTCTATGTATACACTTTTTATACTTTTCAACACGTTTCTGTGTAGAATTTTTTAACCGTGATTTTTGCTGCACTATAAGTAGTGGAGACAACATGAAGCATTATCTGGCTACCACTTCCTGCAGGGTGTCCCTTTGGTTATTAACTAGACTGATTATTTTTTGTAATTTGTCATAGAGACTGATGAAAAATATGAACATCATTCCATCTTTTGCTGTTGTAGTCACTGCTACTCCCTGTCCAGACCATTTCTGTAGTAGTTGGTCCAATTTTTAAATTTTTGTTGGTGCTGTCATGTTATCCGCTTGTGTTAATGAGTTGAGAGCATAAAAATTTCTCCACCTGTTGTGTGTGAAAAAGAATTTCAAACATCAAGTTTGTCAAGAAGTATATGGTAAAACACTTGAATGAATTAAAACAGACAGGATAATCACAACACGAGATAACAGTGAGGCATAAGGTAGTACGAATAATGAATGTACCGATGATGTCTTCATTTACATTGCAGGAAGTTAAACCATATGATAACTTGTGAACAACATGGAAATACTTTTATGTGTATAATTTCAATACATTTCATTCCAGCACCCCTATTACGGCGTGGGTGTGAGGAACAACCTCACAGGAGAGGTACTGACGGCTGCTCTGCAGCTCTGCTTTGCTCCTGGACACGCGCGAGGTGCGTTGCAGCAGAGTCCAGGCTTCATTGAACTGCACCATCTACACTCAACACTTTGACCGTAATCGGTTAAACTGAAGTTCGACATTCAACTCAAATTTAAAGTCAATTGTAGTTATAAACTTTGAAACTAGCAAACATGAACTGGACCATGCCTTTATTTAGCTTTGACACGTTCACTGCCGATTTACCTCTAGGTGAATTGGTCATTTACGTATCGGCGTGAAAGAACAGCCTTTCAATTATTTCAACGTCTCTTTTAGAAAAGATTTAAGCGAATGATGTAAAATATCATCATGATATTACATTTTCACAATTCTTAGGAAAGAGACAATTTTTTTACGTAGTAAAGTCATTTTAAACATCTGCATCTTACCATCTTACTTAACATGAGACCACTGGACGCAATTGTGCGTCTGCGTCAGTGAACGTGTTGTATAATTATTTATTGAAATTGAGTTTGTGACAACTGGTCGGTCAGCAGCGTTATGAAAATCCCCTCTGTAGCCAGCAGTGGCACACTTGCGGTCAAGGTGTTGAAGCGTGTCTTACTTATGTGTTGAAGTTATGTGTTTTTGATCGCCTAATTTTGAGGTTCAGTTACTCAAATGGGAAATGATAATGAAATTGTACTCTGGAGTTTAGCGCTCAGTATAGAGTTGCAATAACTCATGCAACATAATTATGTTGAGGATAAATGCTCAATATTGAAATTCAACAATTCAAGCACCAAAACTGATCGTTGAAATCAATTGATCAATTTTAAGTTTCAGCACCCAAACTGGGGATTTATGTAAACTAGGCGAAGGAAAAATGGTTTGTTTGCTATGTCTATGATCTGCGCGTGTGAAATGAAATTTATCGCTCATTGAGGGACAACTATGTATTCAAGGCATCATTGTGTTATTTGTGAAAATAATGGCATTTGTATCAATATTTGTAACATGAATGATTTTTCAAATTTTAGTTTTTATGGGTGTCTCGTCTGGTTTAGGCGTCCAGTTTTAATGAGATAAAAAACCTTTAGGAATCGTAGGATGAGCAAAATGTTCTAGTTGGTGAGGTCAGTCTTTCCGATCCATTTTAGACTGGCGCCTCGGAGAAAGTGTTAGGTTACCTCAGCTGTAAATAATCTTTCGGCACTTCCATCTGTCGTACGCACCTTGCATCTTCTTGTTTTCATGCATTCTTTGCTAACTCTTCTTTATCTTTTTTTCCACTTCTTTCCTAACCTGCTGTTTCTATTTGCGTAGTATCATGTGGGTGGACACACCTTGTGCATATATTCCCCATTCCCTTGATTTCACATTCGTTGTGGTTAGGAAGGCTCAAGTTAACTTATGATCTAATGAGATAAACTTCTGTTTTTAATCAAAGTTTGACAGTAAGAATTCCAATAAAAAGCTGAATGAGATGAATGAAGCAGGTTGTATTTAAAGTATTAAATAGGGTATTAATAATTTTATCAGGTGGAGATCTTGCCGGCCATCTTGAGCATAGGTCATAATCTGAAATTTGTCTATTTACTTGTGTGGTGTAGATACAATTTAGAGATTGAAATTCTAATACCTAATTTGTAATTTATTTTATTTTTAACTCCCTAATACTCATTGGTTCAAGTTGCGTTGTTTTTTAATTTTGTTTCAAACAAAGGCTTCATGCAGTATATCAGATGCATTGGCAAGCAGGTGCAAGTTTTTGATTCTGTGTTCTTCAAAGTCAAAATTCTCTGAACACAGACGACATACTATTAGAGTTAAATGATGAGATGCTGGTAATTATTCGGAACATTACTATATATGTACAAACGCTTGTCTAATCTCATCTACAGTGACATAAGCTCAACTTTGTCTCTTTATTCACTAATAAATTTAGATGAATTTACAATCCATGTCTCTTACGAGTAGTACAAACTCATAAGTTGAAGTTCTGTAATTTTGATGTCATTTCGAGTCTAGTGGGCTCTTCATTCAATTCTTCATGGAAAGTTGTTCATGAAATTTCATATTGGCCAGGTCAGTTTTTCATTTTAAACGAGTTCAAATTCACAACATTTCAAGTTCATTTAAAAAGCTGCTTAACCTTTCTTTCATAATTGCACTCGAGTACCATGTGGGATCTAGTGTTACTTTACTAACCTTGTTCTTTGTTGGTGTCGGTCTCAAGTACCGCATATATGGTCGTGTTTAGATTTCCCGGAGGACTGCGGACACTTCAGACTGCAACTTGAGTCTGCCGTCGCGGCTGTGGAACCAACGCTGTCCCTTCGGCACTTTTTGTTGCTGCGTGGCATTGCTGCTTCTGCACAGGTTTGTTCTTACCCACTGCATCACCATGTTTGCTCTCATCCACTGCACCACCATGTTTATTCTCATCCACTGCACCACCATGTCGGCTCAGGTTTGTTCACATCCATCCCTCTACCATGTTTGCTCTCATCCACTCCACCACCATGTCTGCACAGGTTTGTTATCCACCCCTCTACCATGTCTGCTCTCATATACTCCTCCACCATGTCTACACAGGTTTTCTTTCATGTACATCCCCTGCACGCCTTTGTTCTTGTCCACGCCACGGCCATGTCTACACAGGTTTATTCTCGCCAATACCATTTGCACACATTTATTCTCGTCCACTCCTCCACTACATCTGTGCACAGGTTTATTCACAGTCACACCATGTCAGCGCAAGGTTCTCATCTTCATCATCACGATGTAAAGTGGTTTCTCATTCAATGCTAACCGTGTCGATTTTTCTTATTTCTATCTGTGTGTAAACATTTATTTCAAAAGAATATTGCTAATTGGCATGTTGAAGAATATGTTAGGATGTCATTTTTCATGTGCAACAGCGTTGCTTTCACAAAATCGTGTGTTTAACTTTGGCAAAACCCCTCAGGGGAACTATTGTATCTAAAGGAATTAGCACTCCCAGGGGCAAAATGTGAGGGCTCGAGCTAAGAGTTGGGTAGGCCTTCTTTTTGTTGAAATAAAATGTTTTTGTTATGTTGAGGACCATCTTTTTTCGGTTCACTGCTGCCCTGTTTTTCGGCACCTACTGCTTTCTTCAAATTCAATCTTGTTTCATAGTCTTCTTTCTTGGGTTACTGTTTCTATGCCCTTTCTGCATAGATTCTGCGTTCCTTTGACTCTATACTAAATGGTGCCTCCCTCTCATTGGATCGCTTTTGTGGCAGATAGGGGGCTTAAACTAACTAATGATCTAATCTAACATTGTCAAAATAATTTTGTAGGGCAGAAGTTTCTCCAATGTGGATGCAATAATCTGAATTGTTTACTTCCTTTTATTATACGGTTTGTTCGTTTGTATACCCATCCTTATGTTCAGTGTTTATAGTGTAGCGTTGGTTCTGTCCGATTTTAAATTGATCTTCTTGATTTGTGTTGAAACATCTAGAAATCAATGGAAGATCCTACAAATCTTAGTTTTACAACTGGGTAGTCGGGTGGATTCAAAAAGTGTTCTTTTCTATCTTCATGGTAAATTTAAACTTTTAAGAAGAATGATAATTTGTTTAATATCTCTTCTTATTCATTGCAATAACGTGATACGTTTGAGGGCTGAATTTTTGGACCAGTGAAGTTTCTCATTTTCGTGAGGCATTTCTTGAACATCCAGGTTATTCTTAGTGTCAGAAATTTTAGGGTATGCTTTCTGTTTAGTACTTGAGTTGCAAGTGCATTCTGTGAATGAAATTTTAAAGCGTGCTTTTTGTTGGTACTTGAGATTCTGTAAATGAAATTTTAGGGTGTGGTTTCTGTTAGTACTAAAATTGCAAGTTTATTTTGTAATTGAAATTTTAGAGCATGCTTTTCGTTAGTACTTGAGTTGCTAGTGCATTCTATAAAAAAAATTGTAGGGTGTGCTTCTCTGGTTAGTACATGAATTGCAAATGCACTACAAATGATGATCTGACCGCAGAAATCTGGGTGGCTGCTGAAGGTGTGCACGGCGATGTCAGTGCGGCGCTACCTGCTGCGGGAGAAGCAGGACGGCGTGCGGCTCATCGTGCGAGCTGGGCTCGACATAACGGACGGGGACGACTGGCGCCAGTGTGAGGCTGTAGCCTCCCTGGTGGCCAGGGCCCGGGTACAGGACGTGGAGGCGTTCTACAGGGTCATTGGACCCCAGGTGAGACCATGAAGGAATATTGATGTGGGTAATCTGACTGAATCTTGAAGTTACATCCCGTACTGTTGAAGAGCATGATTAGATTTGAAAAATTTGGAGTAGATAACTGAGGGATTTGGTACTCCATAGTTTAACTTTTTTAAATTGTAGATCAGAAATTATGCATAATGTGTATTTGTGCGTCATTTTTTATAAATAGTTGTGTTTGTGCATGTCAGGTCGCGAGAATATTAGCCAGCAAGGAGTGCCAGCAGTTGGGAGGGAGCGTGATACGTGTGATGAGCATGATTCTGTCTCAACTGATGCAACGATCACCGTCTCTCACCCTGGAGCACGTGGCCAAGCTTCTCTTGCATCCTCTCATCGAACTCACAGTAAACAAGCCATCCATCTCGTCCTCCAGTTCCGACAGTGGCCAGGACTCTTCTCTGAGCAGCACAAGCCAGGACGAGGCTGGTCTCAGTAACTCATCTCTCAAGTTGGGTGTCTCTGGTGGTATTACCACTGAAGACATCATTTCTGCTCAGCACAACAGGACTGCTATTACCAAAAGCGATCAAAAGACTTCTGATTTTGTAAATACTCAACAAACATTGAAGGATGCTCCTGTCAATGAAAACATCAATACGAGCGAGTCTGAGCACTGTGAAAACCGGGATGGTGCTCTGTCCAACGATGCTTCCGACAGCATTCCTAACACCACTGATTGCAGTAGTGACGTTCCTATCACTTGTCCCATGAATGAAGCTGACAGCACTTGTGAGGCCGACAACAGTTGTACGACAGAGAACAGTTGTGCGGCCGACAACGATAGTACGACCGAGAACAGTTGTGAGGCTGTCAACAATAGTGTGACCGAGAACAGTTGCGCGGCCGACAATTGTACAACCGAGAACAGTTGTGAGGCTGTCAACAATAGTATGATGGAGAACAGTTGTGCGGCTGACAACGAATGTACGACCGAGAACAGTTGTGCGGCCGACAACGAATGTACGACCGAGAACAGTTGTGCGGCTGACGGCAGTTGTACAACCGAAAACAGTTGCGCGGCCGACAACAACTGTACAACCGAGAACAGTTGTGCGGCCGACGGCAATTGTACGACTGACAGCAGTGGCATTTCATCTGCCAGTGGCAGCTGTATAGCAGCAGACTCTGTAAGCCCCGTGACCAGCTGCAGCAGGTCGTCGTCCGTGCACGTGTGTGAGGACTGCAACGCGTCCGTCTCGGGCACGAGTGACAGCGAGGCCGAGCTGGAGGAGCGGGAGCGGCGCAAAGGCGACAAGAAGGGCCACAAGGACAAGGATCGCGTGTGGGAGGAGGGCGGGTGAGTTCCAACTTGAACAGAATGTCTTTTCTTGGTGAAGAGATTACAAATTGATATGTTAATTTGTAGTTATTCGTTATGTTAGCTTAATAATGTGTGGCATGGTCATCTAAACTAAATTGCTGCTCTGTTGAAAGACGTTTTTTGCGATTGTTTGGTAAAGGGGCTAGAAATGTATTTGTACTTATTCATTGTGTAAGCTTATTAATTTGCAGTGTGGTCTTCTAAACTAAATTTTTACTCTGTTGAAAGATTTTTTAACGATTGCATTGCAACAATACTTCCCCTCAGGAGGGATACAATTATTGTATCTATGGGAATTAGCGCTCCCAGGGGAAAAATGTGAGGGCCCGAGCTCAGAGTTAGGTAGGCCTTCTTTTTGTTGCAATAAAATGTTTTTGTTATGTTAATGACCACTTTTTTTGGTTGGTCCTGTTCTTCAGCACCTACTACTTCTTCAACTGTGATCTTGTTTCATGAACTTCTTTCTCAACTTACTGTTTCTATGCCGTTTCTGCATAGATTCTGCGTTCCTTAACTCCATACTAAGTGGTGCTTCCCTTCTTTCTCTCTTTATATCGCATTTGTTGCGGATAGGGAGGCTTAAACTAACTAATAATCTAATAATTTAATATGCAACAATACTAGTTTCATTTTTGCTTTGAATTTTTTTTTCCTTGATTTATATACTGATGAAATTTGAAGCCCGTTTTGAGAGATGGGATATACTGTTTTGTTGAAAAAATTAATTTAAATTCTAGTTTGTAGAACGAAATCTGTTGTAAATGAATCCCTTTTCGCGTGAAATTAGCTGATAGATATTTTTGAGTATCAATGCCTGAAAAATAGTGGAAATCGTTTGCTCAATTCGTATTAGTTCTTAGAGTAATTTAACATAAGTTGCTTATTCCTTCCTTATTTAGTTACTTGGTTAGACCGTCCGTTACGCTTTCAGCAATTGGAGTTTGCAGTATCATGGCTACCGAATTTCTCAATGTAAAATTAACAGGTTTGAATAGGTAATGTTGACGGAATTTTTTACGGGTCCACCTAGCTTAACGATGACATTGTCCGTGGAATTTCCACAAGTCCTGCTAGTATGAATTAATTTACTGATAGACCCCAACTAATTAGCACATCTCCGTGTGTAGAGATGTTAAAACACGTCACCGATTTTAGTGTGGGCTTGGATCGATGCGTGGAGGCTCTGGACCGCATCATCGTGCGCGCAGGGGGCGGTGAAGGCTGCTCAGCTGTGCTCACGCCCGCCCTGTGTCCCCTGTTCGCCATCGCTGCTGTTCCCAGGCCCTGCCGCACCGCCAGGCCTGCTGTCGCCTGCATCGTCAAGTGGGTCTTGTTCGGACCGGCTCTAGCCTCGTTAGACCGCTCGTTTTCATTCAAGAACTTCTGATTATTTGTTCTTTTGCTATTCTCTAATATCAGTATGTGCTCTTTAACTTGTTGGTTCTTTCGTGATTCTTTTGCTTTGGGATTTAAGGAATGGTGATGGCAGGATTTATATTAGAAGCATGGCAAAACTATCTTCATTCAAGTGCTCTTTAAGTTATTGATTTTTCTTCAATCTTCTATATTACTGGCGTTGAAAAGCTCGTTTTCACCCCCTCTGGTGAGCACAATTATTGTATCTATGGGAATTAGCACACCCAGGGGAAAATGTGTGAGGACCTGAGCTGAGAGTTAGGTAGACCTTCTTTTTGTTGAAATAAAATTGGTTTTTGTTTTGTTACGGAGCATCTTTTTTTAGCATTTATTACCTTCTTTGTCGACTTTTTTCTTTTTTCATGAACTTCTTCCAAAGCTTACTGTTTCTATGCACCTTGTGCATAGATTCTGCGTTCCCTTAACTCCATACTAAATGGTGCCTTCCTCATTTCTCTATTTAAACATCTTTGTCGTGGTAAAGGAAGGCTTAAACTTTCTTATAATCAATCTTATAATGTATAATCAGCTCGTTATCCTTTCAGTGCTCTTAGCTCATTAGTTCTTTCTTCATTCTTCCATATCACAGGCGTGGTAAAGCTAGTTTTCATTCCAGCACTCGTGTGGTCGGTAATTCTTCAAGTGGAGCTTCTTGTTGTAAGCCTAGCTGTTCGTTTTCAGTCACTAATTTAGATTCATACTTTACAAACAGATTCTTATCCTGTGAAGTAAAATGTAGTTTTCACTAAAGGATGAATCAAGTACTTGTAAGTTTTCAAAGCTTTAAAATGCTAACTTGGTTGGAAGTTGACTGGGTAGTTCGTTTAGGATCTTGAAATTTAGCTGAGAAAATTGAATAGATTATTTTGTAGAGTGATAGTCCAATGACATAAAACATGTGTTTCTCAAGTGATTTGTTATAAAGATAAATGGATGCGTAAGAAGTATTATGCTTATAGTCAACATGTAATTACTCAGGTCGAAAACGGCCTTGCCCTACTTCCAGTCACCTGTTGAGTTATTGTGTATACTGTATTTCAACCCCTCAGAGGGATACAACTATTCTATCTGTTGGAATTAGCACCCCCCAGAGGATAGATGTGAGATCCCGAGCTGAGAGTTAGGTAGACATTCTTTTTGTGTTGAAATAAGATGCATTTTTTGTCTTGTTAAGGGCCATTCAATGACGAGAATTTCATACATGAGCACAGCGCGCGCAGGGTTCAGTAATCACTCTGTTCACCGACACAGATATTTGAGCAACACGAGCAACAGCAAGTGCGTGGAGAAGCTGCTGGTGATGGCAGGATTGTGTTACTGCAAAAAGTCGCCACCTGTGCGGGACGGTGTGCACTTGGCCATTGGGCCTGACGGAGGAGTGGATATTCTGCCGGAGGACCACGATGAGGACGTGTCACTTGCCAAAAAACACAAAGACTGGTTCAAAAAAGATCAAAACGTTGCGGATGCCATCGCTCACATTCTACAGCAGCTCAAGAATGCTGCTGTTGTTCGCAAGTTCTTTTGTGAGCTAC
The DNA here is from genome assembly GCA_014220935.1 of Platorchestia sp. MABIK. Taxonomy (NCBI): domain Eukaryota; kingdom Metazoa; phylum Arthropoda; class Malacostraca; order Amphipoda; family Talitridae; genus Platorchestia; species Platorchestia sp. MABIK. The sequence goes on along the minus strand of JACJUY010000198.1, from coordinate 284,985 downwards.
CCAAGTTCCTTACATTCAACAGTAAAACGAAAAAGGTCAAGAAGCCCAATACTCTGCTGACTGTCGAGGTGAGACAATTCTGCAGCATTTTTTGTTCTTGATAAAAAAATTTTTCAATTACATGTTTTCCAATTATCTCAACGATGTTGATCACATAATATAGTTCAATCGACGTGTAAGAAAACTTGCCAAGAAAGTCCTCTCTATTACGGGAAGTTCTTGAGTCTCTACTTGTTCTGGGTATTTATTCTTCAGGAGTTGGGCTACGTTTTAACTGTAATCTGTCTATACGAAGTACCGTAATAGAGGCACCATGCGGAAGTGTTTGATACCGTTCGTTTGCAAGCATAAGTTTCCAAAGCTATTCTTTTACTCTTATCAGTTCGTATCAGTTTTCTGAATTATTTGATTTGTGTCAGTAACTCGTTTCTCTTTGGTTAGTGCTGAGAAATATAATTCAAAACTAAAAGATAACATTCTTTCCTTCATTTTTTTCCTCAAAATATTGGTGCTTTTATATTAATGGATAGGCGCAGTAAATCTAAAACTATGGACATCTTCGGGAATTTTCAGTGCTTGATATTAGTTTTTGTTAATTAGATAAGCAAGGTTGTGCAGGCAGTATTTTGTGGATATACCAACGATGATGTTCACGAAATGACTGAAGGCTTAATTGAGGAGGGATTTTTTTTCGATAAAATTTATAAGAGATCAGACGACAGCGGCAACGTTTGTGTTACCAATGTCTCATTGGCATGCAGGATGAGATACTGGAGGAGCTGTGGGAGTTGCGCAAGGTTGTGCTGGTGAGCGAGCTGTACGGACGCCTGGTAGAGGAAGTCAACCTGCTCGACAGCGTCTTCTTGAGCGTGTCTGACGCCGTCCCTATGATCTTGTCGCTGCTCAGGGCCTCCGCTGAGCCTTGTGACGAGGATCTCGAGTCCTTACAGGTAAGGTTTTTTGCTTGGATGGAAAATATATTTGATGAAACGTAGCTTAGCTGGCTTCTGTAGAAGTTGAGCCACGAAACTTGGCTTGTCAATGTGTTGCTTCTGTAGAACTTTAATCACACTTGAAAGAATGGTTGAATCTATGTTAACTGCCTTAATGCTCCAAGAATGTTGTTCATTCATAGACTTTTCATCAGTTTGAAATCGTAGAATCGCTGTCAGCGTTTTATTTGTAGCCACCATCTCCTGTGTGTTGGAGGCAAGTTTGCAGTCTCGCATGGTGCGTCGCACGCAGCAGACGAACCCTAAAATGTGTTAACTTGAAAGATTTTTGAGTGTCATGATCGATTTTATTTTCATGAAGTCGAAACTCGGCTTAACTTTTCTCGAGGGCATTTATAATTTTAGCTGCCCAGGCATTATAGCCTCTGCACTAGGGCGGCTAAAATCATGCATGCCCTGGTGAAAAAATACGACTAGGAGAGCACTGTCCTTATAAAAATTTATGGTTATGATGTGTTCAATCGTGGAATCATTTTTTTTTGTGCATAAAAGCATTTACACAAAAACACTTGTTCAGAACCTGTTGGCTGTTGTTGCAATTAAATATTGCTATTCAATTTTATATGATGTTTACCTGATCTCTGTAAACTTGGTAACTATTATTACAGTTTTCGTTTTTAAGATTGGAAGACATTGTAGCCGTTTTTAGTTGTGTTAACAATTGAATCGACGAATTTAAAACGTTGATCGCGACTGCACAGATCACCCTGCAGAGGTTTAGCTGTGCACGTTGCTGTCGAAGTGCGTGTGGTGCATCAATTGCTGTGCACCATGTGTTTCAGTTACGCCGTTACTCATTTTTTTGCAATTATTTTTGTTGACTAATAGTCTGAGGAACCTAACAAAATTATTTATTCTTCTCTTTCCTAACATGTTACTCAGATTAATTTCAACATAGTTTTATTATTTTAGCAAAATTTGTTGTATCCTTTCATTTAACTTTTGTGTCCTATTTTTTGCCTTCTGTGAAACTTAATATTCAAATTGCCAATTTTGTTGTTAGACTTTATTATCACGATTTTTCGCTGTTGTTAGCACATTTGTCGATATTTTGGCTATTACCTCTGCATTGCTGTTAACCTTAGCCTGTGTAGCTGAGTTAGTCCTTGCGCTTCATTTCAGAGACTTTTTTTTTCAGGCATCCGTTCTTCTGCACGTCATTCTGATGTTGTGCCACTTCGTGTGTGACCCGAACCAAGCACTCTGCTTGACGAGCTCAGACTGGCGAGACCTGCAAAACCTGCTACCGGTGTTGAAGAAACTGAGAGGCACACGCAACGAGGAAGCAGTGCGGGAGTTCATCCAGCAAGTGGAGAACGCCATAACCACTCGCGGCGTCGTTATGAAGCCCCTGAATCAGCGCAGGGCCAAAGAAGCTAGGGAGAAGCTCATGCGCAACACAACCGCGTCTGTCAAGATAACCACAAAAGAGGCTCCCCTCATACAGGAAATCTGTAGCAAAGACGAAGAAAAGACCAGTTGTAGTAATTCGTCTGCTGTGAAGAGATACAAAGGGGACTTGAAGAGTAGGAATTTAAATGTAACTTATGAGCCATCCGAGGAGGATATTGATGAAGATGAAGTTTTAGATGATAGATTGAAGAGCGTTTACAATCCTAATGCTACAGACGAGTCCTGCTCAGCTCTCTCCGTAGTATCTTCTTCCTCCTCTTTATCCTCTCCTTTTATGTCTGTTAATACCAAAAAGACAACTCTGAATCATGACTATGACATTGCAATGGAGGACGTTTATTCTCCTTTAGTTCCCGTTCTCGGCCACGCTTTAATTTCTCTTTCTAAACTCGTTGAAGCTGGCGATGCAAAAGCAAAGGCTAATGAAAAGAAACTATTGACTCTTTTTGAACATAATCTTAAACACGATGACTCGTACGTTTACCTTGCTGCAGTTGAAGGGCTTGCCGTTCTTTGCGATGCTTTCCCTGATGAAATAGTGCCTGTGATCTGCGATCAAATATCAAGCAATCGAAGCGCTGTTGACCGGGTCAAAATGACCGAGGTTGCTACAAGAGCTGCACGTCGGTTGTCTACAGCCTTGGTTGCTTACAAGCAACACTTTTTGAATGCGCTGATTGGTGGCGTCAGGGATCAGGATGCCATGGTGCGGGCCGCTTGTCTCTCCAGCTTAGGGGAGCTTTGCAAGGAGCTGCGGCTTTGCATGGGCCCTGAGAGAGTTGAGGTCTTGAGCGTAGCTGTGTGTGTCATGAAGTGTGACGACGACGTTGAACCACGCCGATCAGCCTTGCTGTTGGTCACCCTTCTGTTGAGGGGTCTAGGCATGGACACGATCTGTGTTCTCAAAGACGTGCTCAAGGACCTGTGCAAGTGCCTCAAACTCGTCGCTACTCAAGACAAGGATGAAGTTACGCGTACCCACGCATTGGTTGCCATGGAAGAACTGAACAGCATCACCAGAGCCTTCATGATCCCCAAGCTCAACAATACCAAGACAATTTACGTCACTGAGCCTCCTCCAAAACTTGTGTAAAATTCCTTGTGGTTGCTCTAATGGTGTATTTATGAACAGTGAGATTTAAGCGTTGAAGCTCCTAAATTTTTCTTGAAAGATCAAGTCCATCACTTCAATTTAGTTGTTCCATTGTTTTCAGTAAGAGTAAAACGATTGTACTCGTTTCAGGTTACGATCACTACATTCTCTATCGTAGACCAGTTACATTGCCTTACACGTTTTGTTGCTTATTAAGGGACGAATCATACATAAATGGTCATTCTCGTCGTTCTCGAGTTCCGTTAATTGTTGAGATTTGAACTCCAAGTAGCTTGGAACAATGAGATTCTGCGTTGAATGTATTTATCGTTAGTAAACTCTTAATAAATTCATTTTTCTGTGATATTTTAATGGACTTACACCGGATTCTAAGCTATTCATATTAGCTAACTGTAGCATATTATACCTATTAAGGAATATTTCATTGGTCTAATGATGTTAATACAGGCAAAAATTCTGTATCTTTCTGTTTACTATCGGGTGTATATTAGTTGTTCCTGTATTATTATCGGTATTTGAAATTTTCGGGCTTTTTTACGCGTTGGAATCTGTGAACGGGAATCAGAATTATAATGAGTATTCTTGAAAATTTTTCTTCCATTCTCGATGTTAGTGACAGAGCAAAACTGCTTTGCTCAACGTCTTTTTGCCCTTGCACAGCAGCCATTTAATGCTAACTCATAACTCATATTTGAGGGGTCATTTGAAGCAAGGCAAGAAAAGCTTTTATGAACTCACCATTTATTTTCTGAATCCTCGTTGGTCAAACAGCGTCTCAAAGTTATTCCTTTAAACTTGCGCTGCGTGTTATACACTTTTTCAAACGCAATTCTTTAACCTATTTTAGCATGGTGTGGAATTTTTCACGCTGTGAGTTAAAGGCGAAGTGAAATTTTAGCGCTATGGTGTACATTTATACATCGAGTAGGTGTCAGGTAATCAATTTGTTTGTGGCTTAAAATTAATTGAAATAAATATCTAAATTTACAATGAAAAAATTGCTTTTTTGTTCCATGGCAAGTACGCGCGACGGAAATACGGGTTTTTCCTTGGTATAAGTTTTTTTTTATAATTGCCCATACCTATACTAGCATCAAAATACGGAGGCAGAAAATTGTGCTGTGGAAAGTGATTTTTTTCAATTAGATGAGATTTCATGGAACTGAGGGATTGCCCTCTGCGAGGGGCTAGAGAATTTCAATTTGAGTTCGAACAATAACGATTGCCGGTAATCATGGCTATGAATCTCTTCACAATGCATGTGAAAAATATGAATATTTGGCATTTATGGGAAAAAGTAGAGTTCATGTCGTGTAGCGAGAGCGATCTCGCCGCAGTACGTTGGAAACTTCGATTTTCCTTTAGAGAATTAGAGTTCTTGGCTTATTTGAAGGTGGATATGCTATGTCTCATGGGTGTGCTGCTGGGGACTGATGAGCTCGATATTGGAGGTGAACATACGGCCATGTCAAATTAAATCTCTCGTTCCACTAAAGCGGGTTGATACCTTGAAGGCAACTGACGCAACCAAAATTATAAATTATACTCAGCCGCGTGCCCGGGCAGCAACTCGAGACTCGGTACAAAGCCTCGTATTCGTGTGGAGGTCCTAAAACATCAAAATTTTGTGAAGCTTCGTCACCGTTTTCTACTTTCCTTCCGGATTGTTTTAATTTCACGTGCTCTTAAGAAGATTTTCATGCAACGAAAAGTAATCCTTGCTTACCCATGCTCCATCACTACAGAACAACGCCTCTCGGTTTCCTACGGATTCGTGCCGACGTGCCGTGTCTCTCCTCAGAAGAACATAACTGTTGTATCTAATGTAGCGCTCCTTGGGGAAATGTGAGGTCACGAGCTGAAGGTTGATTATGCTCTCCTTATGCTGAAATAGAAAGTGTATTTTTTTGTTTTGTTACGAGCGACTCCTTTTTTCGGTTCACTGCTGTCCTTTTTAAGCACCTATTGTTTTCTTTGCTTTTGGTCTTGTATCAGTAATTCATTTTATTCTTGCTTTGTTTCTGTGCGCAGGATGTAGGGACACACCTTGTGCATAGATTCTGTAATTCCTAAATGCCATTGTAAATGGTGCCTTCCTCCTTTCCTCTTATTGAACATCTTTGTTGTGGTTAGAGAGGATTAAATTAAATTCTACCGTGTTCATTTTCTCTGAAAAAGCGTCGGTATTGCACACCGCGAGCAATTAAAATTTGTAACTTTTATGCCAACTGAGTGGACACTTTCGTGAATTGCCAGTACTAAGGTCTAATTCTTGTACTTTTTAACATAGCTTCTAATTAGTAGATCGAAATAAAAACGATGTTGTGTTGCCTCTCAAACTAAATCAAAAAATTTTCATGGTGAATGATCCTAATTTTTCTCAGCAGAATGTATGAATCCTAGCATTACAACGTATGGTGGTCTAGGTCAAGATTATTCTGATATTATTGCCGTGCTTCCATCAATGGTGGAAACTTTTCACTTCGTCACTCAGTGTCAGAGGCTGACGCATTCGTGAAGATTGGATTCTTGAATAACCTTCTTTTTCTCTGAGCACAGACGGAGATAAAACCTCGTCTGCTCTCGTCAAGGTAGTCTGGAAATGAACTTTCTTTAAACTCAATTATCCTTTTTTCGATCCGTCTACCACAGATTACCAGTTTACTTTTTAATTTCACGGTACGTCGTACGCGTCTTTGACGTTTCTGGCTTTGTTGAAAAGCTTCGTTAAGCAACTTCAGTAGTCAAACCTGCTGTTATTTTTAAATTTTCGATTGTTCACAACCAATTCACCTCGGCATTGATTAACACATATTCAGGAGTTTTGTTAGGTAAGCGAACAATGCATTTTTGAAGAGAATCGGAGGGGCATTCAGTAAATGAAATATCTATGAATGTGTTTAATTTTTTGTTGCGTTTTCGAGAATCTGGTTTGCATTCATTCGATATACGGGAGGCTGCTGTGTTAAAAAATAAACTTCTTGGAGATCGTTGACGTGATGTATCAGAGAGGCTTCTTTAACGGTACTCCACAGTGTATACTGGATTCTCTCAATTTGTTTCATGTTTCCTTGTGTAAAATGGGAATTCAACTGAAACTTCATTTCACTCATTAGTTGAACGCCTGTTTATTTTGAGCATATCACCTCGGTGTTTACCAAGGGTTTTGAGAAAAATAATAGATACATTTTCTGCCCCTTTCGCTGTTCACAATCTTGCTTCAGAAGAATCTAGCCAGAATGTTGCTGTTTTAGAATTGGCAAGTATAAGTGCCTGTAATTTTATTGTTTTTGTGCCACTGTATCTACCAGGTTTTCGTTGTTCCTAGTCTTTCCTTGAAATTCTAACGAAACTTAGACCGAAACAGCATCATGCGAGTCCAAAAAAAATGCTCTTGCTGTTTTGTGGTCCATCCCTTGCTACGAATTTGACTTGCAGGTACAGTTTTAGGCCCTGATAAAGTTTTAACACGTGTTGCAAATGACCACTTGCAGTTGCAAATGACCACTTGCAGTTGCTAGACGCCTGTCTTCGAATATCGGACCGAACTGCGGATGTCAGTGTATAAGGCGTAATGCTTGCACATGAAGCTTTGATTATGATAGCGTAATTCGTTGATTGTAACTGAATTTTGTCGATTATCTTCATTCTTGGTGCACTCAACTCCTCTTCACAGGTGGAAGTCCAAAGATGTCAAACCATAAAATCTTGGTGGGAACTCAAAGCACCTCTTGGACCTGCCCTCCTTCGACTTATCGCATATACGGATTCTACATGTTGGATGCCGTGTTTCAAACTCTCTGTCGTTGTATCTCGAGAATTTTCGCGTACTTCTATTGTCAATTCAATACAGCTTTGCGTTGCCCTAATGATGAATGAATTTCCGCTTTTCTTGCTTTCCAATGGTAACCTGTCTTCTGTGCTCTCTTGTTTGCTTCCAACACGTCAAACGCTTGTATGAATTTGCGGTAAGAAGCTAAAAGTGTCGAAGAGGTGCCATTGAGTTCCCGTCACGGTCTCCTGATTTTACACATTTGGACTTCCACCTAGCGAAGGACGTTAAAAATGACGTGTGTCGACAAAAAACAATTACAATAAACGAGCTACGTATCGAATTGAAGCTTGATGGGCGAACATTAAGTCTGACACACTCGACTGTAATTCTGTCTGCCGTTCGATTTCATTGGCATTGTCGAGAAGCTCGAGAAGAGTAGTTTTATATCTCGAGAAGCTCGAGATATTTTGAATACTTAGTACTCCTTCCTCACAGTGCCAAAAAGTTTACCTGAAAGTCAAATATCGAAGAATATAAAGACCATCAAACAGTGAGAACATTTTTTTGAACTTTCCATTTATTCATGCGTAACTTGCACATCCATGTGCGTGCTTCTGGAACGACTGCCTTACGTTCATGCCTTTTCGGGCTTAACTGGTGACTTGCGGCGTGAAGAGGTATTGAATGCAAGCATCGTAGCTATTATACTATTCTGAATATTATACGTTCTTTCTGCGACCTGGAGAATGCAAGCGAAGTGGATGGTATCCTATCAGAATCTCGAAACAATTGACACTCCATCAAGAAACTAACGCAACTCGTCAAACATTCAGAAATAGCCCATTTACGAATTTCATTCTCGCTTTTAGTAAAGCTCCGTTTGTTGGGTGTTTTCGACGAGAGCACAGTGAGGAACTGAAAGGCGGGGATATTTTTTGGTTGAAGTGCAGTGAAAAATTGTCGGAAAATTTTTTTTAATGTCAATTTTAACTTCGAAGGGAAGTTACACTAACATCGATGTGAGCAGTGGGTAATGGTAATAATCGAGAAGGGTTGGAGTTTTTATTTGGCTAGAACAGAGGGAAACATTTTTAGTTGCAAGAGGCAAATATGTTGGGGTAATGTTAACTTGGTACTCGCATCAACCTGCTTAATTTGTGCCTCGATAGTTAGACTTGGCAAATCATCGGTTGGTTTTCTTCCTCTCTTTTTCCATCTTGAAGGGGGACGGAATCGTTGAACGTACACTAATTGAAATTGTACTCGTTTGAAATTTCTTGAATTTTTTATGAAAAGAATTGACATTGGGTCATAAAACAACGATGATATGCAACAAATTAATGTAGATTGACCTTCACCATCACGTAAGATAACAAGAACGAACTTAGGAATATATCGTCAGCATCATTTTTTTCTGTGATGGGTGCAATTTTTGCATCCCCTACAGTTACCCTGCGAACGTTCTCTACGGCGTACAGGTGAACGAAAATAACTGGCGACGTCGTTACGTCAGCTGAGCGAACATTCATGGACAGTGTGGCGCCTATGTCACCCTTGACTTGAGCTACGTACGTACGCTCGCACGCCTGGCCAGGCCGAGTAGTTTATTATATTTTTCCCTATATAGCACGGAGAGCTTCACAAGACACCCATATAATTAAATGGCTGCAGAATGTCGCGTAGCCGTATACGAACACACACATGGAGATTTCGGAGATGCTGAAGTCATTATTGTTGGCGTGACGCGCAGAGTGAACTCATTCATGGAGCCCGACTTGACACCTTACGTAGTCGGCATTCGTGCCAATTGTGCATCCGGACGGTAGCTTCGCTGTAGTGGCTGCGTTGTTGTTCATGATGATTTAGTGTCTTAGCTGCGCTAGATGAATCATAAAAAACTAGTAGTGATGTAACTGCTAGTTGAATAGGCAGATATGCCGTGCTTAGTGTACGTAAGAATGTTTCGCTCGCTAACTAATTCATGACGTAAAATTTAAACACTACGTGCATCTTAACAGCCTTCTAAAAAATTATTATGCGTATACCTATCATGTTTCAGATAAAGAAGGAAATTTAGCTACTCCTGCTCACCCTGCTTTCCATGTGATTACCTACATAAAATCGCTAACACATTTGAGATTAATTCTGTTTGGTCAGTATAAGGTACTGGGGATGAAAGCAGACACCTCATGTCATTCAGTATTTGATTGTCAATTCCCACTAAAACTCGAGTTGAATGTTGAGTGCGGAGAAAGAAGTAGCATAAGTCCGCTCATCAGTTGCCAATGAGACGTGATTGGGGGAGGGTGTGGGCCGTGCTGTGGCTCTCGTTCCGTTTGTATTCCTTTCATTTGCGATTGAATTTACGTCAAAAGATGTTGTATTTTTGACAGTGATGAGCATTATTTGGTGCCTGAAAGTGAAAAACGTATAAGTTTTTGCCCATAGTTTCTAGTATGGTTTATTCACAAGTACAGTTGTGGACCAGTTACATTCTCAAGCACCCCAGCTGAAATGTAAGTAAATAGAAACCTACCTTGTGAACCTCTGAAATCCCGAGTTTTTCAATATCTCCTGTATATCTTGGTATAATTTAGTCACTCAATAGCACATATTTTGGAGCCTAAAAAACGGAACCTATCCGCATAAGATTTATTCAGTATTCTGACATTCCGCAAAATAGCTAAGAATTACCATTCATTTGGATTCTGAGCGAAAGCCAAAATCTAATGAACCAATTGAAATTAGCTCAAGAAAATTGTGTGCAGTATTGAGCCAATCTACTAATTCGACTCTCCACTTACGTGATATTTCAGATGGGATTCATAGTGTTGGGTTTTACCTGGAGTGAAGGTTGCGAGCGTTTTGTCCTTATTCTCTGAATAAATAAGTAATTTTCGTGGCTTATAATGCAGACTTGATTCTTCAAATACTTAATAATTTCCATAACCTGATTTGGATTTAGTAAACTAACAGGTACCGCTAACGAGCAATATAGAAGAGAACAGTTTTCTTTAAGGAAGGAGTCGCGTAAGTATGACTTCAGAGTAAACTCAATTCGATTTTGACCTCAGTCGACACCGTATGTACGTCCAAATGTAGCGTACAATTTTTATTGCGCGCGTGAACTTTTCACTCTCGCTGCTGGTTCACACCAGAACGTCCTGCATTCACATCTTTAAATAGTGGTAGTTGGTAAGTGAAATGCGTGGTTCATAAAAGTATAGAAATAAATGTATTAGGACTGAAAATTGATTCACTTAGTCCCAGCGAGTAAATTGTGTGACACTCTCACAACAACTTCAGGATTGTTATGAAGTCCGGGAATACATTTCGTTATTTCGTTTCCACGTGCTTTCATACTCTTCAGTGACGCACGGAAGTGATTGCTGGACTAGTTTTTGTCTTGAATATGAGAAGACCTACCTATATGCTCGAGAATTTCCAACATAGGTTTTTTGGAGAACCGTGGAATAATGAATTAGTTTCTATCTTGAATAAAAGAAGACCGAGCAATATTTTTTCAATTTCCAACATCGGGTTTTGTAGACCCTTGGTTTAATTCAACAGTGGTTACGGTTAGTTCTTCTATGACAGTTGTTGCTACGAGTCCTAATCGCCGTATCTGTGAGATGTGTAATTCACGGAGTACCTCAAATATTCCGTTGGTTTTCCTTCGTTGCTGTTGGCACCCTGCAGAGACGGCAGGCATCATTTTATATACGTCAGGTGTCTGGTAAATTGAAGTATTTTGCGTAGAACTTAAGCTTGTCAAAATTTTGGCCTGTTTTCCTAATGGGTGGTTTTAATTTAATTGAGTCAGTTGAGCGCTAGCTAGCGAGATTTTGGCTGGTTATTTATATAATTTCGATTATTCTCGCAATTGAAACGGGCTTCTTTCGGCATTTGTGGCGATAGTTATCCTATCCTACATTGTACGAATTACCTTCCGTTGATTTGTTAATTTCCTCGAAACCCGGCGTGTATAAATTTCCTTGTTTACAATTTTCTTTGAATTATAACGTTGTTTCATTGGTACCGTTTAAAAACACGGTGTTACTGATTATGAGCGAACACAAACAGAACCCTTCTGTAATTGACCATGTCTTGATAAAAACTTTTCAGTAACTCGAACAGTTTTTTTAATGGGAATCGCAAACTCAGCTTTGTCATTTTTGTCTAATTAAACCAAAGAACGGAAAACGTAAAGAATTTTTTCCAGGGTAAACGGATGCGTGTTTTTTATTATAATGCTGACATCTATTTCAAATAATAAGTACTTATTCTCACTCTGTTGTCGAAGAAACGCGGCGAAAGCACCCAATTGTAACGCGTACTTCATTTTGAACAGTGCAATACAACGTGTGACCGTGACTCATAGTGCGTGATGCATATCTACGCTTGCAACCGTTGTTAGTAATATATGAGTTAAGCAAAATCTTGTATTATTACCTTCCATGCAGCGAGTCCCCGGTTCACTTCTTAGTGAGTGTAGTATTCACTATTCAGTCGTTATGTCTTCTCCTGATGAAGGAGGCTAACCTGAAATTCCTCGTTCAACCCAGTTGTGTGTTGCATGTAACCTTACATTTCTCATAAATGATATCACGATGCAATGACTGATCCCTCCAGTCGACAGATACCTCCAGCGATACCAGATACCTCCAGCGACATTGCATCGTGGCATTATTTATGAGGAATTTGAAAACGCGTTGAACATGCCTTGGGTCATATGCATTGGAATGAATATACGTGCCTTTGTTTGCTTAGCGCCGCACGCCTGCGAGCGAGGGCACAGATGCCGTTCGTCTAACATGTCCGTATCCCTGATACGGGTTCGCAGAAAAGAGAATCGTCACTCGCTATTTCTCAGACAAGGTGCAAATGTTGCGTCTTTTATTCATGATCTGGCATACAGTGGCCCGCTCTTCTCTAAATCCTATGTATTTCTGACTTATGCAATGGAGTGAAATTTTTGAATGGGTATTTTTATATAGTGCTCTCCGTGAATTTTTCATTTTGATTTACGTTTTATGGTAAAATAGTGTACACGGTACGCCAAAAATGATGACGAGATTCGATAAATTTTCCATGCGTAGATGACAAATATATCTATCCTAACATGACCCGCGATTAAAATATTCTTGTACAGGGTGGCGCATAAGTTTTAAAAAAAAAAACGCACCCTTTTAAAAAATTAATTTTAAATAAACCATGAAAGGAATAACGATAGGGGTAATTGAAAACGATAGAGGAACTCTTAAAGTTTATATACATGTCGAATCCTGTCTACAGATACCCAGTGTATATTGCGGTAATAAATATTTTAAATTTACCTTCAAAAGGGTGCGTTACTTATGCTCCACCCTGTACCTGTGCTCAAACGAAACTCGCATCACAGATACGGTCATTTAACGTCCTCAAAAGTGTGACCGAGAGACAGACCAAGCAACAACTGTGCATTATTATATAGTGGATTATTATCCCTGCAGTATCAAAATTTATTGAGAATTGCTTCCAATGCTGTTTTATCGCGCGAGGCATTGATGACTGTACATCCTGTGAGCGTACTTTAAAAAATTAGCATCAACTAGTGGAACCTTTTTCGTTCACGTTTTAAATTCGAATCGAATGCATCTTTATTTTTAAATGTGAGCAGCTAATCGGCGATTTCCTAATTGAGCGCACATGTACGAAATGTAATCGTTTTCTACTCATCGCAGGGAAATTTTCTCTCAAAAAATATCTAGGATGTTATCGATATACCTACATATAATCAAGAAGCCAATTTAGCTGTGACTCATTGTCCATGCGTCAGCATAAAAAACACTATTTGCCATGAATCCCATTGATGGATTTGAACTTCATCTCCTTGGCATAATCATATCCCTATGAGTTGTTTATTTTCACCTCGTAAATTCAAGGAAGCTCTCTTCTGGTTGTTTATTTTTCGCTGCTGGAGTGGCAGAAAATTCCGTCCAAGTTATTTATTCATGGGTGCTGTATCCTCGATGCAATCGTGTGGTCCTACTACGAAGTTCTTGACGTCGTTAGTTGTCGTCAAAATACCCCTTCGAGGAGCACATCGGTTTTCTCTCCTTCGTACCCTATTTTTTCTGTGATTTTCAGACATGTCTGTGTAAAAACGTGCGAAGTTAGTTGAGAAAATGTGGTTTAAATTTAGTTTCTTATCTAGATATTTCGTGTCGTGTCAAATATGCGTACCATTTTACTCAGTGCAATTTGGTTTGTTAATTCAAGTTGAATGCGTATGATCAACATACTCAAGTAAGTTGATTTAACATTGTAGTGTAACTAGTGTTCAAAAACTATTCGAAAATAACATCAAGATTGCATTATGGGTGGTTCGCTAATCTGGACCAGCTTTGAAATTTTGTTCTTTCCCTGTACCGAATCACTGAGAACCACGTTTGCAGTCCGAGTTATTCTTGTAATGCTCCATGTTACTCGTGTATCTAGGGCGTGTTTTCCAGGTGTTCAGTAGTTAATTTGAGTCTCCTTTTCCTTTCCAGAAATGCTTTTAGATGGGAATGAGAAAAAGAGAACATACTATTCAGTATGGACTAAAGTAACGAGGAATCAATGCACCAGGTGTGTTCCTACAAAACCTCCACACTCTCAGCATAGGAGCAAATTAGGAAGAAAGAAGGGATGACAAAGAAGAGATAGCGAAGAAGGCAATAAAGCTGAAAGAGGTAAAGTGGGTACAAAAAATAAAAGTTGCGAAGGCAAAGCTATTCTAGTCATGAATCATTAGTTTTTAGTCATGAATCATTTTCATTCGTTGAGACTTTAACATGATGTCAGATCGTTTTTGTACAATGATAATTTTTCCTTTTTTGTATATTTCTGGAGCTTTCTTAGCGTTCTTTTTACTTTCATTGCCTTCAGTCGATAACTTTTACTCGACAACCATCCTGCTTGCAGCTGTGTCATTTGCTACTTAGTTGAGAGTGCCGTGGTTATGTCAATAGTCGTTAGTACTGTCGCTAGGTCGTCCAGTTCTAGTGCAAAAAATCGCAAAACATTGAATTATTGATCTGCTTCGCGCGGTGGTGCCTTCAAATATGCTGCAAAATAAAAATAAAATTAACCAGATCTACAAAGGTCAGTTGACGAACTTGTTTGCTACCAGAATGCCTGGGTACGGGAAAGGATACTGCACTTTATTTTAAATTTGAATTTGCCATAGAACTTCTTAGATGAGTAGAAAAAACATGACTATCCAGTTGAATCTAATTATAAATTTTTAGAAATTGTAACAAACCATCAGTTGTCACTTAAAATTCAAATGTTCAAATGGCGAAGAAATAAAATTTCGAATTAGCTTTTAATTTAAATTTGGGTTAGAACTTCTTTGAAAAGCAAACGGAACATGACTGTCCAGTTGAATCAAATTGCATACTTAGAAAGTGTAACCAACCATCAGTTGTCACTTGGAATCCTAACGTTCAAACAGCATCTCGAAGCCATGAAATTTCGAATTTGCTTGCTAGGTTGTTTTGCCCCACGCGTTGCACCGACGTACCCTGAAGACAGCCTTGCTATCTATCATATCTGGCTGAGTCGAACGCATTATCATCCTGGAGCTGAGGAGCTTTATTGTGTTGCTGCGTGCAGTGTCTGGTGCTGTGTTGCAACCGCCCTCCCTCACGTGGCTGGTGCCATGGTGGACCGTGGCGGGTGTCCGCACTTATCATTTCGTGCCTCATTTCTCTCCCTAAATTCTGCTTGGTCTCCTCGAAATGTTCAAATGAGCCACTCACGTAGAGCGATGGCTCGTGTTAGGGATATTGTTGGTTTAGCAGTGGCTGAAATTTAGAAAGAAAGATCGTTGATTTTCAAAAAAGGTTAAACATGAGATGTATAACTTGTTGGATTTTAAAAGTTTGAATTTGGTATAGAACAGAATTGAGGTGAGAATAATCTAGGTGGCTTACAAGAAATTGTTGCGTTTTTTGCTTTGGGTTGTGCCTGAACTATGGAGCAAACGATAGAGTACGTGGTAGCTTTCCAATTAGCTGGCGTCGACGAAACATATTTTGTTTGTCTTTTGTGGTGGGTCAAACCAGGAACAAGTTGAGGGTATAAATACAAATAAAAGATTTAAGTTTAGAATCAGAGCATGAAAGATGCCCTGAGGAGTGAAAATTCATTCATAGAATAGTTCAAACAATTAATGGACATTAAACACCTCATTAAAATCGTAGTCGGCCTTAGAATATAAGTCAATCTGCTAGAATCGTTGCCTGTTCTAAATTTCCTGTTGATGAAAACGTTCGCTAGTTTTGACAATTTTCCTATCATCGATTAGTTTTTGTCGTGTCTAGTATTACTATTCAAGAAAATATCACACAGCTTTTGCAATTCACAGCTTCAATGTTGTTGCTGGGCAGCAGGCTATGCAGTAACAAAACTTACTCTTACCAAGCACTTCCCGCGACGATGGCAGCAAATGTGCTCCTATTGTTTCCGAGGATAATGATCTTCAGAATAACAATAATGCACGAGTCTTGCAATAATATTGCAAGGAACAAATCATACGAAGAACTGGTATTATTTTTTGAAAAGAAATATTTTTCTTGCTCAAAAATGTTTCTTTTTCGACAGTGGTGGCATGCGTCGTACAGTGTTTATGCACTCAACGGAGAAAATTATTCTGATTCACTTTTTTTCATTGAGATGTTGTAATGCGTGAAAACTCACGTCAGGTAATATTGCCTCAATTACAGGCGGGAAGATTTTTCTATTTCGTTACCTCGGCGTGTTTCAGATCACGCGTATCATTAGTGCAATGTGGATTATTTTTTTGGTCTTTAATGTTGAGTAAGAAGTGCCTGTTGAGCATGATCCTTATTTTGGATCTTCCAAGCGATTGCTTTTGTTGATTTTGTGGTCATGCACAGTGGGCCACTAATAAAAGTGTATAATGCTCTGCGTATAATTTTCAGGCTATGTACGGGGTGATATAGAAACACAGTGTTTATTAGGCGTCCATCTACAGCAGGGGTTCTCGAAGTGGGGTCCGAAAAATTAAACGAATTTAACAGTGGATGTAGTTAAGGTATTTATTTATAGCTTTCCATGCCTGTTGATATTATGATACAGTGCATACCCGTACTATGCATATATATACATATATTCCTCAGGGGAATATATGTGAGGAGGTCTTCAGCTAATTTTTGTGTAATAAAAGTCATCCTTGGTTGAAAAAAGTTTGAGAACCCCTGCTCTATAGAGCAGCTTTTTAGCTCCGCAAGAGTGCGTGTCGCTGCCGTCCGGACCTATGCTGAACTTATCTGCTTGTTTAATTACTCTACGTTGTTCGTTGTCGCTGTTCCAACCTAAACTCGAGGTCGCTCAAATGTACCACTTGCGTTGAAGTTGCGTAACTTATTTTATGCTTAATTTTAGTTCACAAAATGACGTGGGAATAAACCTATCATCATATTTATTCAACTTTGTTGCCTCAAGCATCTGGAAAAATGATCTTCATTCTTCATGCTATTCACGTATGGTTCATTCCTAATCATCTTGCGTGGCATTGTTCTTATTTGCACAATTTCATCTCCAGATTTTAAGAATTATACTAAATGAATCTGTGACACAAGACGGAACATTTGATATCCTACTTCTATAGCTTTGCTGCACATCACAGCTCGCGGACCTTAACACGTGTTTGGTTTACTCTGTATAACTTGGCGGCCTCTATTGATGTACTCGTGTGGATGTCAGAGCGAATGGATCACTGGTAATCTCGTTTTTGAATAAGAACCTTTTTTCTTGGCGATGTTCTGTTCGCTCCGTGCTCTGAGTGTTGCATTGATAAACACGTATTTTGTAGCGCGTTAATCCTGCTGCCGCTGCTCCATTATTCTTGTCCTGGAAAAGACTAATGCGAGTTAGTACTAGGAAATTTTCAACCTCTTTCTAGTTTGGTCGAAAGTATCGACTTCAAAGTTGTTTCTCTTGCACACATCAAAGTTTCGCAATTTCTCGCATCAGGTAGGGTTATGTGAAGCTTCGTCTTGACGGCGTCAACTTTTTTCTGCTCTTGTCCCCGTAATTTTTTGCGCGAGGTAATTTTCGCTAATAGAAGTTTGTTATGCCTTGTACCTCATAGCTTTCCAGTAAAGGTTTCCATGGCATGGGTTATCGTGAAACGTGGAGGTATTATACTCTGGTAAACATGCAAGTTTGAGCTTTGTTCACCTGACTTGGAATATTGTGGTAAATTATTTGACACTAGCCCATTAAAACTATAATAAATATTCTTTCTGCAACTACATAAATTTAAAGGTAACTGATGAGATGATCAGCATCGCGGGTGAAACAATTCCACGCTAAAGCAGTATGCCCATTGCGCTGTAATATGTTGTCGATCTTGGCTGCTCCCTCAATGTGTGCATCTATCCCCATGATAATGAACTAAAGAACTTGTTTATTTTGATTGTTGCTTCTGATCATTACAGCTATTGTTTAGCAGCTCAAATCGTACGTAGCAATCTCTAATTCTTTTCCGGAGTTCGTAATTCAACCACTAGCCACGCTTACATCCCTAGAATCTCGGTATGTGCATATACTTAAACACGCTGAATCAGTTTTGGCCTTTCGAATTTTTATCTCGGTATGTGCGCATATTTGAACACGCTGAATCAAATCTTGCTGTCGAATTTTTACTTCTTCCGAAAGAGTTGAACCCATACGCAAAAATAAGGGCAGTGTAGTGACGAAAGAGTTGAGCCCAAACGCAAAATAAGGGGAACGTAGTGAATAATAGGCAAAAAATTATCCTCTGACCAAAAAACATCAAAACCTGAGTTGCGATACCTGAGCGGTATCACAGCCACCTCTCGCGAGGATGCCGGCTGAGTGACTCACGCTAGGCTCACCGCGTCTAGGCTGGCTCGCTTTTGAAGGGATTTCGGCGGCGCAGAGCGAGCGTTACACTGCAGAGTGAGCTTTCACCTCGTCATGGCTACAGTATTGATCTACGGAGGAGAAGGAGAGCCTCCTTGCAAGAGACCAAACCAGCTAACTCTTCTTCTTTCTCTTCCTCCAGTTACGCGCCTGTCGGAAGGTCACTCATTTGCATCGCCCGCTCAGTAGGCTAATGACCTGCGGCCAGCCTTTCATTTTGAGCATTTCCTCGTCACTCACGCGCAGGGCACGCCTCTCGTTCTCAGTTATCTTATTGTTCGTGATTGTGAGTAATTGATGAGTTTTTCATGTCATCTAAAATTGCAGGTAGTCCGGCGCACGCACGTCATAGTTCTAGCTCGTGTGCCCAGTGCATTTTCTATGTGAAGCTTGCGATCCGTTTGTTCGCAGTTGTTTCATACACTTTTTCTTAATTAACAACATTATAAACTCACTGCCCCTTTTTTAAATAACAGCTATAAACTCACTACTCGATTACCATGGATTCTAATAATTTTTTCTCTGGTCTTAATATGTAATATTTCAGACCTAGGTCAGGTGAAGCATCTGGAAAAAACTAGGGAAAATCTTAGATAATTTGGTAGTCATAGACTTACCATTCCGACAGTGCGAAAAAACTATTGCGGCTCATTTTCAGGCTCGAAGCTACACCTGTGTTGTTGTTTAGTCATTTATTCCATGGTTTAAAAATCCTTCGTTTTAACAAGAAGCACTTCGTCCATCACCGACTGAGAATCCCCTTCATAACTTAAAAACAACCTTTGTATTTAGAACTTATTTTACTATTTCACTCGTGATTTGGCTTCATTTGCAATGATTTCAAAATTTACTTCATGTGAAATGGCATTTACATCGGCGCCATCCCCAGTCACCTCTAGCCTTGTTGCTGCTTCAAATAGCTGCCCACGTTATTAGCCTGTCTGTCGGGCTGTACAGGTGAAAATAGTCACACTGGCGAATGGATGTGGCACAAAAAACTGGAACGATTATCCCCCATTTGAATTAAATCGCTCTAACCTTCAAATAGCACACGTGTGACGCACAACTCAGGTTTTTTTTAAGCTAATTTTTTGCTTATGGGTTAAGTTGTCTCGTCACTATATTCCTTTGGGCTCAGCTGTCTCGTTACGACACTGCCCTTATTTTTGCGTATGGGTTCAACTCTTCCGCCTATTTTTTAAGCATCCTAACTTTCAACTCTAACCAGATGGCGTTGACAAATATCTCCGCGAAACTGTGTCTGTTATGATGTAAAATGGCATAATTCCGTACTCAACAGACAGTGGTCAGGCTGAGGGTGTTTCCGTTGAGTTTAACGGAAATACCGAGCTTGAAATTTTTGTTCCACCGGCCATTGTTGATTCAATGAAAGTATTGAATGCAGTTCATCTGAAGTTCCATAGAATACCAATAAATTTTCTTCCACATTGGAATGACCTAAGGACCGAATTGACCAGTATCACGTAATCAGCCACTCTCAGAGTTAATATCTTGATTACGCTATCAGTGGTTAATTATCGCCCTGTATAGTACACAATTCTGTCTCTGAGTATTCTTACCTGAAGAACACTCGCATTACGGCGCCGTTGTGGTCGTCATCGCGGCGCAGATAGAACAATGTAAACGATCTGCGTTATCTGCGTGAGAGTTGCGGTATACCCTAAGATGCTCTGTATGTCGTGGTTGCCTACGTGATCTCTGGAGTACGTTCTTGCAATAGGTGACGTCATCAGATGCGTTGCTATTATATACGTGTCGCCTTGCTCTTGTATCTGTCTCAAATCAAATCAAGTCGTTTACATATTATTAGCAGAGTCGTTCTCGTATATGATCGATTGTTCAAACCTGATGCTGATTTTCTAGTACTTCCTTCCAAAGGTTGTAACCTTCCGCATCTCAAATTTTTTCTCATTTCTTTTTCAGATGGGTGACTAAAATATATCAAATATGATCTCTGCACTTGGTAATTTTGTCCTTTTCTTAGTCCAGCTATACTAGTCGGTGCAGTGATGAACTATTTTCAAACATGGTGATGCTTCCACTCATTTCATTTCATACTCATATGGTTGATGCACGTCTAAAATCTTCCCATCGCTTTTGTCGCTTTTGCCTTCCCTAGTGTACTCGGCAGTGCTTTTTCTACGAAGTATTCCAACAAAGCTCCATTAACATCAGTCTATTTGCTGTGATTATTAACAAGGGTTTATAATTACATCCCCATGATTAGGTTAATCTTCTTCATGCTTCTTTATTGTAGGGTAAGAAAAGACTCGAGCTAGCGTTCCTCCTTTCATCTTGGCCTTCCTTCAATTTCCTCTTTGTATCTGGCTAGACCGCTTTTATATTGCTGACGTAACCCGGCATTTTTTAATGAATCACCGAATTGTGCTCGCTTTTGTTAAATTAGTTTCAACTGCATTTATGTGCTCAACTTGCCTGTTTGGGCCAAAAAAATATTACGACAGAAAATGACAGTGGCATCTAGAGTCTGTTGAGTTTGTAATTTTGTCTTGACATATTTTTACAGGATTTCTAAATATTTTGTTACCGTGAAAGTATTTGAATCAAGAGTTTTATCATCGATGAGAAGTCCAAGAGTTAGTGAGTTAAAAGCCTTATTCAATTGAACGGGTGACTCGTTCAAATCGAATTCAAACTCAGGAAAAATTTTAAAGTTAAAAACTGCTAGGTCGTACCATATGGAAGATACTCATAAATATCGTTGCGCTTGTATGTCTGTAACGATCTTGACAAAAAGAAAGAATTCTGAAAATGAACTCCACTTCGGTGAGTGAAAAACGTTGTGAACAGCAAATTTGTACTGCATATTTTCTCCTGCAGTTACAGAAGCTTCGTGCGGTCCGATCAAGTTGACAAACATTTGAAAGTATAGTACGCTCGATGGATCAGAGGAAGTCTCTACGACGGAAAACCTTGAAAACAAGACAAAGAGTGGACTGCAAGCAGCGACCGAGTGTTTTGGAATGAAGCAGCCTCATGTGGACGAACGCCTGCCATACCTGAGAGAGGGAGCCGCTACATATCGATTCTGTCTGGGGCCGGTCTGGCTCTTCCTTGCTGCGTTCTGCTGCTTCGTGCGGTGTGCGGCGGCGTCAAGCGTAGCCCACGGAAGTGAAGGAACGCCGCGTTCCCTTCTGAGGGTCCGTCAATTGCATCCTCCTTCTTGCAACTCGGCTTGACTTCCACCATTCGGTGTCAAGCGTAGCCCGAGGAAGTGAAGGAACGCTGCATTCCCTTCCGAGGGTCCGTCTACGTATTGCAGAGGTTCTCAACCAAGGGTAAATTTATCCCTGGTTGAGGTAGATTTCTGTCTAATGTATTTGAAACATGATGCCGAGGGGGTCAATGATGGAGGAAAGGTTGAGAATGGCTGGTCTATTCCATTTTCCTTTTTGCAACTCAGGTTTACTTCCACTATGCAGCAAATGTAGCCCAAGGAAGTGAAAGAACGCCGCGTTCCCTTCGGAGGGTCCGTCTATTGCATCTTCCCTCCTGCAACTCGGGCTTACTTCCACTGTTAAGTTGAGGTACGGCTTTCTACAGTGGTTGAGGTACGGATTTCTACATTGGTTGAGGTACGGCAATTAGAAGAATACGAGCGCGTTGTTACTCTAATGCATTAGCTACTTTTTATGATCTCGAATGTGTCAGTTACATACGTTGTGTCAACGAGAAGAGCGCTGTTTGCGTTTTTATTTTAAAAATACTTGAACAATACGAGTAGTTCACGCTGTACTACGTGATCCTCGTCTTCGGCTACGATTTTTGCCGGGTGTTTGTTTTTTGCGTTTGCTGCTGTGTCGCAACGCTCCTCACTAGTCTTTTTTTTTATTTAAATCGGTTTCTGGGTTTTTACTTTTTGTTATGCCTAAAGCCTGCTCACATTTTATGCGGTAAAAGGTGCTACTGCCCTCGCTGTAATCAACAGAAGGATGGAACCGTTTTCCCTTGAAAACAAATCGAAGAAACAGAAAAAGAGCTTTAAAACGCTTTTATTAGTTGAATCATGGAGCTTTGTATAACTTTAACTTTGCATAGAAAGTTTTTCTGAATAACATAAATACGATGGAGATACTTATTTATTGATGAAAACGTAGAAAATTGCTTCATCCATCTCTGTGGACGAGGTTGAAGGAAACTTCCACAGCTGTGCCCGATTCTTTCGATCCGTAGCCTCTTGTGTTCATTGCTCATTCGAAGACCAAATAGAAATGAGAATCACCCGCCAATGCTAAAAGAAAAATTAGTTATATGCATACACTTTGATCATATTATCAGTTTCATTTTTTTATACTAGTTTTGCGGTTGTATTTCGCAGTTTAAAATAACTCATGGTTCACTCATACCGTTTGCACTTACCTTCAGTTTGAACCGCTTCTATCGCAAACATGTCATTTTCTACAGCGTCTTTCTTCGTTGTATTGATTCCCCGTTTTCACTGCAAATTTTCTCCTGCAGTTATAGAGGCTTCGTGCGGTCCGATCAAGTTGATAAACATTTGAAAGTTGACAAGTTGACAAACATTATATACTTCATAGTGCCTTTCACCATGCTATCATGAGGACACCTATACCGTGGTTCGGGAGGCCTAGACTAACATGCCACTTAATCGCAATTATAGTAGGATTATCTATTGTGTGGATTGATGTATCGAATGCGACATTGCTATAGTTCTATCGTACAGGCACACGCAACTCATAGCCTTATATCACACATCTATTGTGATATATTATGTCTATTGTGTGGATTCAAGTTTCGACTGCGACATTAGTATAGTTCTATCGTACAGGCACACGCAACTCCTAGCTTTGATTCAAATAATTCCTTTGATTACTGCTTAGTTAACTGTACCGTAGACAGAAGCTGTCAGCGCCAGTCGTGTGGACCCTCAGCTAACGTGAACAGTTTTGTTACCAAGTGTCATCACTCGACGCTGTCCTGGTTACTTCTATTCAGCCGCCTAACATTACGTAGTGCCAGATAAGATAGGTTGACCGCCAGTGCAACTGTCCCTTCGTTTTCCCCTCTTACTTCAGCCTTAGTGATGTCTTAATTGCCTTAAATGCATGCACATGTATAGTTATTGCAGTATTGTGCACGAGAACTTGTTTTAGAAGGTCGTTACATTGCCAATCTGTGTCTTTCGTTGTTTAATAGCTGGTTTCTTGGGTCCTCCACTGAGAGAGTCATGAAGGTGTTATTCTTTACTCCCTAAACCGATTTAATTTTTTGTTGGTTGCCCTGGTTTTGTACGAAGGGATTTAAGTTTCCGCACTGTATTTTGATTTAAAGTATTTAAAACAACACAACGTGAGAAGACTGCAGCTCTTCTTCTAAAATTTCGTTATTGTATTCGTCACTACGTGACGGCGTGAAATTTACAGAAGCGGGCCACGTAGACGTGTTGAAACTTATTTATGAATCCTGTTGAGTTTTTAATCTAAGGCTCATTTCTATTTCTTTTTTCATTTACCATTGTAGAGCTTGTGGCAACATTTGCAGTTAGTAGAGGTGTTCGTGTTATTTGATAATGCTTCCATTACTTGAAAACAAACGCTGCTAATTCATCGTAGTTGCAACAAAAGCGGCAACGTCCTAAACGTTTAATCCAGTCATTGTCTGATGATTAGGTGATGAGGGCAGTTCTGTTCATGTTTAGCCTATGAAGCTGGCTGGAACCTTTGGCTGATAATGTAGTCGGAGACGCAAAGGCGTTTTGATTTCGATTTTTATCGTGGGGCATGCGAAATCTTTAGGCAATGAGTTGTCACGACCCCTCGTTCCTTAAACTTACGTCGACACAAGCCATGTAAGGAAGAATGGCTCTCTTAAGAAAAACAAATGTAAGTAAATATTACTAGAATATGAAAGTTGAAAACGACAGCTTATCAATAATGATGATCAAGTGGTGATCAGCAATTTTTGATCCTAAAACTTGCTATCCAACACCATGAATTTCGGTGTTTTATGGTTTCCCATCGGATTTTCTCCGATGACAGCATCTGTTATTTCCAGAGTAAATTTATGGAGCAGTATACTTCCATAGTAGAAATTTCTGAATATACTTGTACAAACTCTGCCTAAATGCACAATCGCTTGGACAATAATACGCAAGAACAATTTTACCTCAGTTTTTTTCATTAATAGTGTGGCTGACACTCAACAGCTATAACGCTCAATAACACTGGTCAACAAATTTTGAAGAGGTGTGTGCTTCTTAAATAATATTAGTTGATTCTTATGTATTTTCATTCAATGAATCCAAATATCACGTTGAAAAATGTGTATTGGCTACAGGTTCAAAGATACGAGGCATGCAATATTTGATTAATTTATTTATTTAATTAAAATTTATTTCAAGTTTATGAAGTATTTTACATTAAAATCACCTACCTTTCGCCCGCCAAATGTAAACTAGTATAGCACAAATACCTTTTGTGACTGATGAAACAATACTGAGGGCAGAGAGACTGAGCGTAGTCAGTAATTACACCTCCGCCAGCCTGTAGGAACGTGTTGAGACATGTAGGCGTGTCACGAAAAGCATAGCTACCAAACAATTTTAACCATGATATTTGTTACCAGCAACCTAAAATTATATGGAAAATGCTACTTTGGTCTCCGAAGCATTTTGATTGTTGACCAGTGTAATCTATCGCTTCACCACCTAGAACACGAGTTATTGAAATGTTAAACAAAAGGACCGCGGACTTTCACAAAATGGTCACTTGCACCCTAAGGTATCTGGATATTCCTAGAAACATGTTCATAGAGCACTTTTCACCATTAAGATAGCGCTCATACACATAGCTCGAACAAGGCACTGGCCGACTGTTTCTCAAAGTGCTCCAATACCACATTCACAAAAAGTAAAAACACATTCAGGCAATACGCTACACGTGGATTCCAGCCATCTCACAGATGATTTCATAGTTCTCCAGCGCGCTTCTTTAGATACTTTTTTAGTTTATTTCCGATGTCAGTTTTTCGATAAACCGTTAGTTAATTGAGTGCCGAATCGTTAACTTTTAAAAATTGAAAGATTCGCTGTGGACTTTCCCAGACTGTTGAACATCTTTCGCAATATAATAAAAGCTCTTAAAATGACCCTACTCTAGTAAAACGTACTGGAGAGAACAGTGAAAATTCTAACATCAAATCGTAAAGGGAAGATCCACAACGATGTCACGACTTCTCGATCGATTTTCCAAGTTTAAATTTCAGTATCATTCTCACAATATCATGCACACTTGTTGATGGGGGCTCGCATTAACGTAAACTCTGTCTGAACGTCTTGACAAAGTGAATTCGCACATTTTCCACCCATGCCTTAACGCTCACTCCTATCTATATCGAGCAACTCATGCAACAAGTTGTCTCCAACTCTTGGACTATTTCTACGATAAACACTGGAGTCGCCGGTCCTCTTCGCCCACAGGAATAATTGTTCCAGGCTAGCAAATCACGGGCTTGGAGTGCGGCACATCTTTCTTGGTCGTCCTTGGACGTGACGTAAAATTGGGCGACTCGTCGAGTATAGCCTTATCACACGTAGGCGTACACCTGCTGGTCCGAGGCGACTCGTGCGTAATGCTGAGAGCTGTTTTTCTGTCTCCACTTCCCATAACCTGTGCTAAATTTCCACAAGCCTTCTATGCACTGAGTTGGCTAATTATTCTTGTTTTGAAGTGTTCCGTCTCGTTCTTGTAAGTTGGAAAAATGAAGATCTTCCGTCTATGTTGTTGTGTAAATCTGGTCATTCGAAGTGCGTGCTGAACTCTATCATCAAGTATATCTTATGACCTCTGTGTTGCGTTTAGCGTTCACAGGTGCAGTGGACTGTGCGTCATGTTAACTCGAGTCTTCCGAACATTTTTTTTTCTATCGGGAGCACCTATTATCCATTTTGCAGACGCTCTTAGAAGTAAAGCAATGGAAGATATTTTTACTAGACGTCTGATTTTATGTTTGCAGTATTTGCCATCTCGTTCATGCATTTTTGGAACCCATGTTATCCATTTGGCAGACGCTCTTAGATGTAAAGCAATGGAATATATTTTCACTACTCTTCTGATTTATGTTTTGCAGTATTTGCCATCTCGTTCATGTCATTTCATTTTAGTTGGAATCAACTTCTTATAGTTATATTTATCGGTGAGCTTTTGAGAACTTCTGTCGTCATTCAATATGCGAAGTCCAGGTCATGAGTTCTTGACATTAGAATTGGCGCATTTCTCAACTCCAGTAACAAACATTTCCAGATATGCTCGTGTGTAAATTTTATTTCTGATACATTTGTTCTCGTGTGTACAAATGTATTTGTACACGTGTTATTTTATAAATTTACCTTTAGATTTATTCGTATTATGTACTTTAAAGTCTATGTGTATTTTGGAGCATTATACATCACAACACGGCATCCACTATAATTCAACCTCAGATGTAATTTGTCTCCGTAGACTTGAAGTGACGTGAAAAAAACACATGTTATGCGACCGTATTGAAATAGCATATTTTCAAAAACTAATGCTTTTTTTGAAATAGCTGCTGCTGATGCGTTTCAACGAATATGATCAAAGTGAAAACGAGTATACAAACCTCTTTTTTGTTGTACTAAGATATCGAACATTTTTGTTCATTGCATTACACGCGCGTTGTTGCTACATATCGTTATTATCATTAAGCGTAACATCACCATCTTGTGAGAGCAGTTTTTGCAATTAAGTCAACTGATGTGTTTTGACGTATTGGGTACGCAAACCTCTTTTTTTTTCTTCTGCTAATTTATCGTAAATTTTTGTTCATTGCATTACACACGCGTTGTTACCACGTATGGTCATGACCATTAAGCGTGACATCACCAAGTGTAATCACCAGCGAGACATCTCAGCTTGGTGCGTCGAGGCGCGTTCCAGCCAATCACGAGGCCCGAGAGCCCGAGCGTAATTCAGCCAACGCTCGTTGAACCGGTCGTCCTTGCTGGCAGAATTTCTCCGTGATTCTCATTGGCTCCGTAAGACCAGCAATCATCGCTGGCACAACTTTTCTCCCCAAGGATTAATGACGGATTGTATTTTTTTAAGAACTTGTTTTCATAACTGAAGTAAGAGTCCTGTAGATATCTGCTGACGGAAAATTCCTAATTGAAATCATTTTGTTTGAGTGGAAATGCGAGAATTCGCCTTTATCGGTGTTATATTAGTACTCGTTCTGCTCAAAGTCAGCTTGTTTAGCATCTTTCCCGTGACAAACATATAATCGGATAATTTGGATAAAATTACTCCCTTTTTCTGGTTAGAATGCTTAACCCATTGCGCGTCGTAGGAGCGTCATTGATTCATTTAATTTTCATTCACGACCAATTTCATTGCCGATGGATTGAAACATTAACCTGACGGACTTGTAGGGAAAACTGACAGCCTGATTAATGTTTTTCTTTTTCTTCATCCCATTGTTCTTTCATTCCTCGTACATCATCTGTGATTCTTGCAGCGTGTGTTGCGAATGAGACAGTACGTGTGCCACAAGGAGACAGCTGCTCGCAGAAGGATCACTCACACGCAGCCGTAGCGCGCGTGCGTGTCTGCTGGTGCGACCGAAGCAAGCCACCACATTCCTAGACACCGTGGCGCCTGTGACGTCACCTAGCTCCGCCCACCTTTGGCTTCTTTCTTCCCCGAGTTCCTAAACATGCTCCCCACTCATGTGCATTGCCTCCAACTACCTCAGCCTCCCTCCCCACCTCCCCCACTTTTGTCATCCCTAACTCCCTCGCAACTCATCTGGCTCAAAATAATACGAGCTGTTGTTCCGAATTTCTCGTCTTCAGCTGTGAGTCTGTAACACTCCCTGTAATGCACCTGCAGAATATTTATCGTACAGGTGTTTGTTTGATCAACAGCGTCCTTACATTCATCTTAGTCGATATGTTGTAGTAATAAGTTGCCTGAACTCAATACGTTTCTAAATTTGACAGAACCTTAAGTACGATATGAAGAAAAGAAACGTAATCATGTCCAACATAGAGTCCGAACTTTCTAGTTGAAAATTGATGGACCGAATTCCGAAAATTTTAAAATGACCAATTGTAAGCATAGAATCGTTTTTACAAATGGTCACCGCTCATTAAAAATATCCTTTTTATAGACAGAAAGACGAATAGAATAGTTTTTACAAATGATCATCGTTCGTTTAAAACATTTAGAAACAGAAAGACGAACGGCGAGTCAGGGCCGAGCCAGGTAGGTGTGACCAGTGGAGAAGTCAGAGCTTCAGTGCGAAGAGGCAGAAGTCAGATGGTTGCTCAAATTGATTG
This sequence comes from Platorchestia sp. MABIK, assembly GCA_014220935.1. Lineage (NCBI taxonomy): Eukaryota > Metazoa > Arthropoda > Malacostraca > Amphipoda > Talitridae > Platorchestia > Platorchestia sp. MABIK. The sequence goes on along the minus strand of JACJUY010000198.1, from coordinate 256,372 downwards.
TATAATGACGCGCCGCCATCCTATGATCGAACGCAAATCATTACATCGCACAAGAGGTGTAATTAATTGTTACTAGAGAACGATGCACTGTTGCAATTGTGTGCCGTTCATGATCGTTTATTTTATAATGTTTTTGTGATCACTCTAGCAGATAGACTTCATTCTGTGAAATTCCGAATTCGACCACAGAAAGCTGACAATCACGTTGATTCTGGAAGATTCTACTGTAATACTGTACTTTCCTTCACAGTTGGGACATGGCATGCTTTGACACTGGGACCCTCTCCTGGGGCTACAACTATTGTAACTCTGGGAATCAGCACTGTCAGAAGGAAGATGGGATTTCCCGAGCTGAAGGTTAGGAAGTTCTTTTTTTGGTGTTAGTAGAACAGGGGTTTTATTTGCAACGAACCATCTTTTTCAGTTCACTGCTAACCTTTTTTAGTAACTATTACTTTGATTCACTTCTCTCTTGTATCGTAAACTCCCTTCCTGACTTACTGTTTCTATGGGCGAGAGATCTCGTGTGGGAACACACCTCGTGTATAGCTTCCCCGTTCCTTTAATACCATGCTAAATGGTGTTTTCTTCCTCTCTCTGAAGCACCTTTGTTGTGGCTAGAGAAACTTAAACCAACTTATCTAATCTAATTGTTATCTTACTCTTGAATAACGAGTTACAGAAATGAACTCAGGAGTTACCTCGAATTAGATCGCAGTATAAGAGGGTGAAATTCGCTCCCGAATATCTACTACCTGTATGAAACGTAAAACTGATGATACCCGATTATGATACAGTCGTGTAACTAATTTCAGGGGTAATTGTGGGTTCGTAAAAAATGTTACAGAATGGGTAGTGGGGATGAGGCAGGTGTTTGCGAGTGGCTTCTTAGTCACTGGCGCTTGATTAAATATAATTGGACGCCATCAGGTTTATACAATAGAGATCGTGTGGATTATATTTTTTCAGAAATATTTTTTCATGATACTGTGGGAAGTCGAGCCTTTGATTATGATGATGATGATGATGACTTCAAATGAAGTTTGGTCGAAAAAATTACCTAACATTCGACAACGATTCAGAGTTGTCATGTGTCTTGAGATTTTTATGGTCAAACTGTGTTTTTAGAACATCAAATTATGTAATTTTGGCCAAAAAAGGTTAATCTTGCTCCCACAAGTGTAAAGAGGATGTTCCCCTGTGCCATGAGGCGCGTTTGTGGCGGCGGCAGAAGTGGAGGGGAGGAGGGAGGCTCGCTGTTCTTTTATCTCGCTTCCCGTATTAGCATCTGTTGCTATTTGTGTTGATGGTGAGCCCTTAGCATGCTTTATCACCCTGCTGCTCTGCCGCCTCGCATTCTGCTAGCACTACTAAACTGTACGCCACGTTTTCGCATCTCAACTGTACCACCTCTGCAACGCTTGACTTCCTGTGCAACGCACCACCGCCGTGGCCGCCTCTTGTTATCACTTAACGCCATGTCTCCGGCGCTATCAGCCTTCTAGCAACACCAGCACGCCTCATTTTTCTGAAATGCAGTGCCACCTCACATTTTGTTTTCACCACCTTACACAACGTCTCCATTGCTATCAGCATTTTGGCAACACCATCAAGCCTCATTTTTCTGAAACGCAGCATCACAACCACATTACCTCCTGCTATCACCACCGTACACTACATCACTACTACATTCTAACTGCACAAACAAGCCACTTTTTTGTAAAATGCAGCGCCACCTCACATTTTGTTACCACCACGTTACACTACGTCTGCACTATTGCCAGCATTCCAAGTGCACCAACATGCCGCTTTTTCCTGAAATGCAGCGCTACCTCACATTTTGTTACCACAACGTTACACTACGTCTGCACTATAAATTGCCAGCATTCCAAGTACACCACGACGCCACTTTCTTCTGGAACACCTCGCCGCTACCACCTCACCTCCTGCTATCACCACCTTCTACGTCCCCGCTAGTGCCAGCATTCAAACTGCTCCACCACCACTGCACCTCTCCACTTTCCGCTTCAGCCTCCATCTCGGGCCCTGCTGCCGCACCACCGCCTTTCATTTTGCAGAGCCGCGTCATCTGCCCATGTTTCGTTCCTCTCCTTAACACATTGGTTGCGATATGACCCGACGGTGGGTCGTGCTCAAGTTTTTCCCAAGTGCGAAACGACTCATTGATGAGTCGCTTGAATTTTTTTCAACAATCTTTTTAAATTAATCTTATTTGATATACCTAGTTAATGTTTGCTTTTTGTAAAACTTTTACCAACTTTTGACTTTAAAGTTGAGTAGAACATTAAACTTCATTTTAACCCATCGCAGTCAATGTGTTGAACATAGAGTAATCGAATAACGAGGTGGGCTCTGACTCTTTCGGAATATGACTTTGAGGTATTGTAGTAATATGTGGTTTCAGACGCGCTTTCGAGGAATGTCCCAGAAGTGAGTGTAGAGAAGTGTCCTTCCTCTATTCCGAGATTCCCTTGTTAATGCAAAACTGACGGGGGGGCCAAACGTCTCTGGACATCTTAATGACTGCCCTACACCGTTTGTTGAGGTCGCTATGTACAGGGTTACACTATTTGTTTGGGTTGTGTGGAGTGCACTCGGGGTAGATGTCCTCTTTGCTAGGAGGCCTCCATGGTTACAGTACTGTCAATTGAGAAGTTTCCAGGGTTATAAAGTCCTTTTGATGATTTAGATAGCTGATTACTTTGGTAATTAACACTCATCAGACAAATGACATTACAAGCATCGATTTTTTCGCTGCAATTGCCTGATGACGGAAAAAATATGTAGTCTCAAACGAAGTGATGAAATGATGAATAATTTTTCTGCAGCTTCATTCATTTCATGCCCAATATTTATTAAAACATTTTTGCTGAACAGTAATTTTTCCAGTGTCACACTTGGAAACATACTAGCTGTGATTGAGAACACTCTAACTGTGAAGCGCTCGCTCTTTTCCTTTTGTTGATCTTCTTGTGCTGCATGGTGACGGAGTTTGAAGCTGTGCTGATGCTGCTCACATTCGTAATTTCAGAGCAATTTCATTTAATCATGATCCTAAAAGAATCTATTATTGGATCTTAATAAGGAAAGAGTGTTAAAGTGAATTATAAATCTTTTTCATGACAAAAACTGTCTTTTGTGTAGAATTTGCTTTTTTTATCAATATGTCTTGTCTGTAAATATAATATTGAAAAGGTTAACATATGCCTACCTGGGTTAACGTATGATTTTCGTACGTACGCATGCCTGCAATATTAAGCAAGACAAAACCGGTATAATTCAAATATGTTCAGTACGCATAACTGTTCATATATATTATTTTATTCAGTTTCTGAACGCGAGTGAATTTCCGGAAGCAAGTGAAAAGGGTACCGCCATGAAAATGAATTTTTTTATTCATGTATTACAGGGTTCTAGCTGCTCAAAATCCGCCCACCTAGAATACAGGAAAGAAAGTCCTCCACTTAACCTTTTGTTTTTGCTTAAATGTCGTCCTCTAAGGGGCTGGTTCCTTCGCGGTCTCATATCGATTACATCTACACTGTGTGTTCCTCCTAAAATAGTGGCTGTGATCGACGTGCGCACGAGAGCCGGCCTGGAAAACACCTCTACCTACTTCACTCAATTGCTTGCTTTTTGCTTGCCTTTCCTTGAGCGTCCATATTGTTTGCGTAGCAGGAAACGATGAGCTGCCTTGATAACGTGGCTTGGTGGTCTCTCGTTAGCTGTTGTGATTATTTTCTGGGCTTTTCCTGCTCGTATCGTAAGACATGCAAGTAAGATGAATACGGAGCATTCATACGTTGTATTTTATTTTACTGAGTACCCTGTGATTATTTTCTGGGCTTTTTCCAGCTCATATCGGAAGGCATAAAAGTAACAAGGAGAAAATAATACTTTGTATTTTATTTTACTGAGAACCCTGGTTTTCATTGCGTTATACGCGAACTGCTTACGGCACATCACAGCTTAAATAGTGGGTCTCTATTGATGAAATGTGTAAATGCCTATCAAAAGTTCAGTCTCGAAATTTGTTTGCGTTTAAATTTTGTATTGTCAAAATAGTGGATTTTTTGGATTGTCAAGTGATAATAGGTATATTTCTCCGTGTCACGCAAATTTAAAGTACTGGTAGAGAGGTAAGTGTCCTATTGTAATTTTCTAATACTATGTAGGAAAGTTGTAAAATTTTCTTCGGTGGGGCTCTCAAAGTGAATGCTGGCCACTAAAGTGACTCTGTTGTAGAATTAGTGTATACCACTCCACTATATTATCGCTGGAGAATCCAGTTCCTTTTCAACGCTCGAAGTAGTTGAATTTTTTTGAAAATTTATTCGAAATTTCATCGAGTCACTGCGTATAATTTTATTTTCCCGACGATTGGCTGATTCTCCGCCCAACTGAAAAAAATTGTATGTTGTACATAAGAAATTGTACATAAAAAAATTGGATGCAGTTCCATATTCTTGGCCACAATCGTACCTCACGCCGTTTTAATAACCCTGAGAATAATCCTATTAGACCTACTGCATCTATAATTGCTAAAGCAGCCATCGAGTTGCTCATTGATTTTTAACCACGCATACGCTTCTGAGGACATCGCCTCTCGTGTGCCGTGCCGCAAGTATCAGTGACGCGCCAAGGCTCCTTCTAAATCTCATTGCATTCGAGTCCCTCCCTCTTAATGTGTTTGGCCGACCTTCTCTCGAACGTCACTTCACAGTCAATCTATTCCGACGCAGGTCCAGATACTGTTCAACGTGACCTACTTCTGATGTCATCGTGCTTTCTAACGTGCATAACATTGACGGATTGTCTCCGCTCAACGCTACTCTTCTGGCCAGCCCAGAATTCCGTTATGTTCAGTTTATATATTCAATTCATTTTTACTGTGCTGAAGTGCCTATCATTGGTGAGCATCGTTAGTTTTGGATATGATGTCAATGCATGCTGTTCGAAATACGTAGACATGAACATCTGAGTCGAATCTTTCCTAAGTCTCCTCGTAACAACAATGAATAATGTTTCTATTTTAGAGCTCTTTGGCTGTAGTCATTTTCTCAGATGTTGCTGCCTTTTCATTTTTCGTAATTATAGCGTTGCAACGCATGGTGTGCGCGTACTGATGACACTTCTAACAAGTCTAACACCGCAGTGAACTAATAATCAGTTATATCAATTTAATTGAATCGTAATTTTAGCAAATATACTTGCGCTTGTGCGTGAAAATTGGGAACTGTGAATGTTATTTTTTTCTCCTGCTGCTTCTGAGTGGTGATGCGCGTGCGCGATTGGTGTCACAGTTCAGAATTTAGGGGACAACTTGATAATGGACCGCTTGGCTAGTTCCTGTTGCCTTACCCTATTCTATTTAATCCTTATCTACTGCTTTTGTTTGCTGTATACACTGCGCCATAGGTACCTGTATGCAATACACACGCAACGGACGTGTCAAGCGCCACACAGGCCAGGCCACACCACGGAGGAGCGACAGCCCGCTCACATTACGTGTATCCAGTGACTCTCCGTGATGCTCCTGCACTCAGGTTCCATCGTCTCTCCCGCTAGATACCGTTGCAATTATGTGCTTGAAATGTATGGTCTCTTGAGATCGTCTTTGTTGTAGATAGGAAGTCTTGAACTAATATAATAATTCTTGAATTGTAAATGTGTAGGGTATCGAGTGTAGTGCTCCTTTGTCGCTGAATGATTGTCATACAGTACATTAAGAAGTATAGCTCTTTATTGGAATGCTAAATGTGTTGGGTATCGGGTGTGAACTGTGGAGCTCCTTAGTCGCTAAATGATTGTACACTAAGAAGTATAATACTTCATTGGATAATCTTTATTCAGTAGGAACGTAGACTTATAAGCATCAAGGACCTTTGGTGTCTTACTATACCCCCTACTGCAACACATCGTGCATTGCTCGCATCAACACCACTTGTTTTGTTGAGTGTAGAGGTAACTGTGCAGTGCGCCATCGTCACGGGGGAGTCTGGCAGTCATATGTGTGTGTGGGTAACGCCAATGCCTCAGAGCTGTAGGAGATGCAGGACGTCTACAGACGTCACGTTCTCTTGCTGACGTCATGACTGCACGTGGCAACTTGATCACGTCACCGGACAGTCTGTATCTGGGGTTGCGGATGTGGCAGACGAGTACGGGTTAAGTTTCGTCAGTATTGTGGCATGTGTAGGTCTTGTTCTAAGAGAATCGGTGTGAAGTGTTGTTGTAAGGTGGCTGAAAAGAAGGCTGTTTGATTGAGGTCATGAGGTAGGTATTCTATTCGTATTAATGCCGACCGTTGCATCAGTGGCGTTATCAATGTGACTACAATATTCACTGTTTTGAAATAACAAGTCGATAAGGAATAAGAATGTGTGCGGATTTTTGCCTATCTATTTTCTCACTTCCTCAGCGTATAGTTAATTTTTTAGTGGGGTATTATCCACAGTAGATATACTCTTGAAGACATTGCAGCTTGCGCGGGTTGTATTAAATAGGCCTTGATGGAAATTCCTGTAATTTGCATCCCTGCATTGCATTTACATCGCCTCTCCGTAAGCTTTGGGTTCATCACTGAGCAGTTGATTTCCTCTCATTGATGTTCACTGATTTTAGAAGCCATTTTTTGGATCATTTCTGTGTCGTACAAAATCGTATTATTTATATCGTTAGCTTGAAGTGCTTCACATGGTAGTGAAGCATTTCTTAAATACATAAGCGCAGCATTTAACAGTGCAGTGTCGACATGGCGTATGTAAAACATTTTTTTTACTGTTCAGTAGTGAAATGTTCAGAATTGAGACGGTAACTAGCATTTGGCAGCTCAATTGTTTGAGCGTTTCGTAATATGTTAGACCCTGCGAAGGTCGAACCCTATGGGAGCATGAGAGGCAAAAATGTACGGATTGGGCTGACTGCACTCGCTACGCATAAAAAGTTTCCATGACATCATTTCTGGTAATGACGGCATTCTATAGATCGCAATTTTAGGAAACAGGCTTAACTGCTCATGAGTAAGTTATTATCACAGAAAGCCTTTCGGATATACAAGTTGTAAGTTTTATCTTGTCGTTTTCTTCGAGGCTAATTTTTTCTTCTTGATGCTCTGTAGGATGGCAGGTAGCTGATTTTACTTACTACGTTTACGCTTATAGCTGTGCTAATTAAATTTACTGTTAGAATTCCTCTAACTGTATCAACGGCTTATCGCTTAGTTTGTTAACTTTTTCCGCTAAAGTAAGTCATGCATGAACACTAACCGAGGACTTTTTCGTTTCGACCTTTAAAAAATTGTACAGCGGCGCTGAAACTTCGAAACTTGCATTTGCTTATAGAGAAGAGTGGCGCCACCCACCAATCGGCCTCTGCCTGTAGGCCGGTTTTATTAAATGGCAAGGTCCTAACCCAAGAGGTAGGGAATGTTTTGAAGGCGCCCTTCACACTGTTTGATTTCTTTCGGTGTGTTGTGAACTTCCCTCATCTAAGATGAAGGTATATGTTTTGTTCAAGTTTTCTCTATTTGTATGACCAAAATCAAACGAGTTTAATGACGCACAGAGTGCGAAAGGTATCTGAGGACACCTTACGCACCTTTAAAAAAACAGAAAAATGAAACTGTTAACCGTTAAAACTGACAATTTCTTGTAACAAGATAAATAAACATATTAACCAACGTTTTATTCTATATATCCTCCTTAGGCTTCTATCACCGAGTCAATTCGAGTGCGAAAGCGACTGCAAGCTTTGATCAGATGGTTTTTTTATGTCCTTCATTGCTCGGGCTATTGCTTCCATCAGAGAGGATTTGGTGTTTTGGGGATGCTTATTAACTTTCTTTTCAACTACGCCCAACATGTAATAATCCAAAGGATTAAGGTCTGGTCAGTTAGGAGGCCATAATTTCGGTGTGACACGATCATGAAAATTTTCGGCTGTCTAATCCTGGGTCTTGAGAGCTTTATGGGATGGAGCCGAATCTTGTTGGAAGACATAGGCCCTTCCATTGGCTACGCTGTCTATCCAAGGCTTTACAATGGTTTGAAGAGTCTCGACATAGGCGTCTGCATTGACTCTAAGGTCCTGTCGAAAAAAAATGAGGTGGCATGATGTGCCCTTCACTGCTAACAACACCGAAAACCATGCACTCTTCTGACAAAATCGGATGTTTTGAGTGAGTCAGAGCGTTGACAATGATGTTTTCTCTTGCTCATGGGCAATTCATTGTCATTGTTTTCATTCAGCTCCTTTCTAACTTTACAAACGAAAGATCTGGCGACTTTTAGAAATCTTTTCTATTTCTAAATTGCTGTGTTTCGCTTTTGTAGACACTATTACAGCTTGTCTTTTCATTTCATTATTTATCGTAGTGGGATCTTCTGAAATAAAAGATATATATTTAAGATTATCGGGTTAGTTTAAACTACAGAAATAAAAGTGTCCTCAGATACCTTACGCCTTCTGTAACCTGTGGCAAATTATTCCAAAATGTTATCTAAAAGTCCAACAAAAAACACTTTCACTTTCAGCATTCTCTACGTTTGCTGTGAGCTACCGAGGAGTTTTATGATTGTAATCACTGACGACAAAGTTTTGAATCAGTTACATGAACCAATTCACTTTGTGGGGAATTCATGTCGAAGCCAAATTTTTCCGTATGCGGTGATGCGGTGACCCTGGTGTGCGGCAGCGTCTCCTACGTCTGCACATATTATTGTCCTAGGATGCTTTGTATTTGCTTCCTCGCATAGGAGAAGCTTGCACTGCATGTGTTCTTTTACGCACGTCACGATTTGCAGCGCTCCGTTAAAAATTCACGACTAATGAATTAATTTCATCTTTTTCCACAATAGCCTCATCGTGATGTGAAAGGCAGAAACATAAAATTCGTTAACTTGTTTTACACTCTCATTTAAATCACTTGCATGCACTTCTGCATTAAACAGTTATTCAAATTTTCGATGTGCAAAATATTTAATCTTTCAAAATACCATTTCGAAGTGACACGAACCACTTGTGACGCACTGTAAGCTGTGACGCACAAGAACATGACTGACTACAGTGTGAGCACGTCCCGCTCGCAGTCTAGCATGTTTCCACCGCGCGTAAACTAGGCGCTTGAATGTACTTTCTAGCTCATCGAGTATCGTTCAACTTTCTTAGGTAGCTTGCATCGTTTTTGCGCGCCTCCGACAGCCTTGAGCGTACCGGCCCTCTCATGCATGCCTCTCATACCGCAATGCATGATACCGCACGCTGTAGACGTGTGGACTTCTAGCTAGATAACGGGACTTCATGTGCGTGCAGGACGCCGGTAAAGGTTCCAGATTTGACACACGTAAAGGTTCCGGATTTGATACACGTAAAGGGTTCGGACTTGGTGTTAATGTACGTCCCATAGCGGCGTATCAGGACTACGAGTCATTGAGCTGCGAGCAGTGACCTTTTCTAGAAGAGAGCACCTTCCCCAACTGTGTAGCTCTAAAAAAGTGCTTATTTCAAATACCAACACATCCTGCTACGAAATCAATATTGGAAGATGAGAGTCGGAATTCAAATTTCACCGAGCGTTGGGATTCCACTGGACGGGGTTTTGGGAAAATTTCAGTATGTGCAGGGCAAGCTCTTTAAATTTAATTTCTATCTGTTATGGAAGGATAGAATGTGAACAATGTATCGACGTCTTAAGGTACAGCGCGTGGGTTATTGTGGCCAAGACTTGGTGAAGTTCAAAAATCCCAGAGTTGCTCGTTTTTGAGATTTCAAATCTTTTTGTTGCAAGCTGTGTTGTCACTCAAGCAAATCACGTTACTCAACTTGTATTTTCCGTTGCTCATGTAAGACAGACTGGAAAATTTATAACAAATCCCTTTTAAACTATAAGGATTATTAAATGCATCTAACAAAAAATTTACCTTGGGAGGCAGTTTCAAAAGATGGCAGGTTTCATAACTCGAGGAAATGAAAGGCAATCAAACCAGTTTTAAGTTTTGTTGATCGTCTGCAGTTAAAGTACAACGTTAGCAGCATGCAAGGCGGCACTGGTGTTGTGTTACAGCTGTCTGGAGGCCGGGTGTTGGCTGGCTGGTCACTGGCCTCAAGCAGGGCTGCTAGATTGCCCTTCCTTATGGCCAAAACCTGTGTACAAGTTAGTGTTCTATAGCACGAAATTTGGCCATTAAGCCGCTTAGCAGTGCCAATCCAGCAGGGTTGTGAGACGCTAAGGCTCCTTTGTGGTTCAATTTAATTTAGAAAATGCTTTAACTTGAGAATTTTAACTAGAAATCAGATGGTGGTTGTTGCGAGGATGGCTTTAGCTGTCATTTTTCACCTATTTGACTATCGATTACGCTCTGTAGCTCTCTAGAGGCTTTGAAATTGTAATTTTTGCGAAGCGCAAAATTTTAGCAATGCACAAATGATATAATGGTTCAAATTGTTATAAAATTTCTATTTGATAAATTTTATTATCAAGACTTGCATAACCCTCTATCATTGAACGAGTGTTGATGTACCCTCTAGACTTATTGTTGTTGTAGGGCCCGTGGTTATTAAGTTCAAGGAAGTTGGTGAACCGAGTTTGAAGGTGGAGTTTGTGTACTAATCAAACATCGGAACTGTAACTTCACTTTTCTGTTTTTTTCTTAACGTTTCTTTTTAAACAGATGCGCCCAAATTTTCTTAATCCCTTATTATATTTTTTTTTCTTAAATTTTCCTTATCGTGAAAGTATTGAAACAAATTATAGCTAAACTGCTCTCAGAAACGTGTGCATGAACGAAAAAAATTCTGGTCAAAATATTTGCCTTGTTAACAGATGATCAGGTTGCTGGATTTAATGTATTGCTAAAGGATCGGTGTTTCGTCAAAGAACCAAAGCCTGCCAGAATTTTACTTCGAAGTCATTTGGTTGAGTTTGTTCTCCCCTTGATGTTTTTTTGCGTTGTGATGAAGATATGTTACAATATTAGTGCTTCAGTTTTTTTCGCTCTACTTCCATCTCCTTTTTACAAGTTCAGTGAACTTGTGAATTGTCCCATATTTTTCTAGATAAGCTTTCCTTTCACAAAACTTAAGCTCGAAACGCCATGACATGCACAGCTGAAGTCGACCGTTTCTCGCGGTGTTGTGTGCTTGCTTACTCACTTCAGTATTGCTGCTCTCCATTCATTTGAGAATTATTATACTCGTACGCTGTTGTGTTTGTCACATAGACGACGTAATTGCTATGCTACGTCATAAATATACGCGTAAAGCACTTTTTCGTCTTTTCGCAAGCCTTCCCCACTTCGATGCCTCGACAGAACGTTGCAAACTGAACACTTCTACTAGTTGTTGTCTTAATAACTGTAGACACCGTTTTGCATCACTTCCTTAGTTCCATCAACCAGCATAAGCGTCTCTCCACCAGATGGCTCAAGTATTGTAACTTCTATACATAAGGTCAAGTGAGATATTGCACTCACTGTTTCCGAAAAAGTGAATATTCTCGCCCAGTTGGATAGTTGATGGTTGTGCACGATATTACCACACCTTAAAATTTACACATTCATTTTGTTGAAAATTGCAGTATTGTGACATAACGCCACCGTTGTAGCTGAACCATTACACGACTACAACACCTGTGCCATTGCAACACTGCTAAGCTCAAGCTGCACCTACACAACACCGCGCCTTAGCCATTGCCCCTACATCATGTAAAGGAGGCATTGGCCTTAGTAGAACTGCAACCCTGTAGGCAACTTGCAGATGCAGTGCAGGACGGCCGGCAGCACCGTATGTGGCAGAACAAAATCCTTGACAAGTGCGAGGTTTAAAAAGGCAGTCTGGGCCTGACCGCACAGGTTTCTGCGACTTGCCTTGTTACTGGAGGAAGAGAAGACATCACAGGGAAATTACCAGCAAGAATGCATCTGCGGCCGTCCGTTGCTCAAATTGTTACTGCATATGTGCTTCTTAAACTTCGGTTCTCAGGAAGGTGGAGGCGAGTGTATTGTAAAATGATAATTCAGCACTTTTTTCGTTGTTTTGAGTTGATTCCGCTGAAATTCTTGTTGGGAACGATAGTGGAACGCTGAGCGCCGTTGGTACTCTTCAGCGAATGCTCATTTCCATTAAATATGGCTGGCAGAGCCTGATTCGGCGTTAGAGAGTAGGATCGTGTTCCTGAAACTCTGGAGAAAAAGTTCTTTGACATCGTAAAATATTGTTAGAATAGACCACAGTGCTGCATTGCATCACTTATTTAGTAATGCACACCTCAGTACTGCATTGTGCTCGCACTACCTAGCTGGAAATTCAGCATCTAAATCTTCTACGGTCAAGCGGGCATTCTTGTGGTGCTTGGGCTGATCGGCAAGTGAACGAACGGCGAAAATTCTGTACATTTCTTGGAATTCGGTGTAATTTTTTATTATCTGGGTATTTCTCGACAACATGTGCATCTGCGGATGGCCTGGGTGTTTCTGGATATTCTGGGCATTTTTTGGACCCTTGAATGCGGAGGCAACACTGAGGCCTCAGGTAGAGGGGGAGGGAGTGAGGGGCGAGGTGACAAGGCGCCAGCGTGTCCGGGGAGACGCTGCCTGCACTGCGTGAACCTCCACCGCCGCCCTCTGGTGGCGCTACCTGCTGCTTCCTCCTGCTGGGGGGGTGGGTGTTGTGGGGACTGGTTTGGGGGGTTCTAGGGGACTGGTGGTGTGAGTGTTGTGGTGCGGTTATGGCGACTGGTTTTGTGGTTGTTGTGAACTGGTGACGCGGTTGTGCGGGACTAGTTTGGTTGTTGTGGGGACTGGTTTGCTGGTTGTGGGGATTGATTTGGTGGTTGTTTTGAACTGGTGGTGTGGTGAAGTGAAGAGGCTGAAGTAGACTGGTGGAAAGTAGTCGTAGTGTGGTTTTAAGTGAACTCGTGCTGTGATGAGTTTTTATTTTGGTTGACTGCTGTTGAAGTTACCCTGTGGGTTTTATGGCCAAGTTTTCCATTAGAGCGCCGAATTTGCGAAGTTTACTCAAAAAGAGGTCCGAGAGGACAATCCCGATTTCACCCAAGGTCAACATGTACTTCACTCACTGAGATACTGTGACCGATAGTGCGAGCTATGCTGGCGTACGCAGATACCGTAAAAAATAAACTCCAAAGTTCTTTAAAATTCCGTTCAGAGGAGCAAATATTTTCAGTTTTTGTTTGTGTCACAACTTTATCGAATGATTTCGTTCTTGTTTATGCCATAACTTTATCGAATGATTTCGTTCTTGTTTATGCCATAACTTTATCGAATGATTTCATTCTTGTTTATGCCATAACTTTATCGAATGATTTCGTTTTTGTTTATACCATAACTTTATCGAATGATTTCGTTCTTGTTTATGCCATAACTTCATCGAATGATTTCGTTCTTGTTTATACCATAACTTTATCGAATGATTTCGTTCTTGTTTATGCCATAACTTTATCGAGTGATTTCGTCATCTCTATCAGAGTATTTAGATAGGATGTATTTTTCAACACCGCTGTTATGTAACGATTCATTCACTAGTTGCCTTGGTGTCGGAACAGTACAGCAGCTGACCTTGCTGTATGTGGGGGAGCGGCCGCTCTTCCCATTTCAGATTCAATTTTGCAAGTTAAGAAAAGATTGCCTGCTCAACCTGCATGACGAATGCATGACGGAAAGCAGCACCAGGTGTTGCAGCAATAATGTCTCCTTTGATAGATATCTACGCGCACATATGCCGCTGAGTTGCTGGTGTTGGTCATCGTCCCTTCGCTGTCGTCACTAGTTACGTCTGGCCACGCTGTCGCCACTAGTTACGCCTCTGCCACGCTGTCGTCACTAGTTACGCCTCTGCCACGCTGTCGTCACTAGTTACGCCTCTGCCACGCTGTAGTCACTAGTTACGCCTCTGCCACGCTGTCGTCAATATTTATACCACTGTCATGCTGTCGGTAGTTTTGGTAAATTTAGGTCGCTCAATACGAAAATGAATCTTTTTAATTCTTTTTAAGTTAACCGACAGTTGAAGACGTTGATTATTGTCCACAGGTGTACGAGGCAGTGTGAAGTAATTCTTCAATGGATGAATCAAGAATTTGACTCGTGAAACGTGTCTCGTGCATGCCTTTGCTAAGAATGAGGAATATTATGAGCTGCTGTTATGAGCTTTTTCACTGTTGTGCCCATTAAGCTAATTCTATTTCTCGATGCGTGAATATTTCAAAAGTTCTATCGTGAACACTTCAGCAGTTCTCAATGCATCGTTTCATCTCCTTTTTTAGCATTAGTGATTTCATAGTTGTATCATTTGAGTTCTAAAGTGCAATGTTTCAAACTCTTTAAATTTGAGTTCTAAGAGGATGAGATATGAAGTCCCGAGTTTACGGTTCGGTAGGCCTTTCATTTGGTGATATAGAATAAGTTATGTGTTTGGTTACTATAACTTAATTTTTTGATTTAATGTTAGCCTTCTTTTCAACACCTTTACTTTCTTCTTCAACTTTTATTTTGTTTCATAAACTTCTACTAATCTTGCTGTTCCTATCAGCATAGTATGGAGACATTCTTGTGCATAGATTCCTCGTTTCCTTCATTCCATACTAAATGGTGCCTCCCCATTTCCTCGCAGGAGAACACTTTTGTCGTTGCTAAGAGGTTCGAACTAACGCAATTCAATGTAATCTTCAAAAAACTCGTGCAAACTTACCGGACTTGTCGTTTTCCAATACCTCTCCCAGCTCCGTATGGAACGCTAACGTCTTGGAATATCTGGACCTTAGCCTTGTCGCAATCTGTGCCTGCCTGTCCATGCAGTCGTTCATCTTCTACTTCATTCCCGGTTAATGCATACGCCTTCTGTCCGCGTCTTGTTGTCGGGTTGTAGTTAATCTTCTAATTATCTCAATGCCAGAAATTTTTGTGTTTCATATGACTATTTTTCATGGTGCCACACTATCTGTCTTTCATTTGTCGTCTGTGTTCTTGAATCGTACAAAATACTCGGGAAGTCCCAACCCCTGAACACTTTTTGTTTGTGTTGTTCTATTTTTGTGGTGTTCACGGCATGCTTAGTCACCATTTTTTTGCCGTATGGATAATTGTTTCTTATTTTGGTTTGGTTTCTCAGTTAATGATTGCATATTTTGAGAACGCGTAAAAACATAAAACAAAAGCACGCTCGTGGTCCCTGCTACCATCCTGATTTTAGTCCATCATGATTCATTTTGCATTAAATATTTGAGATAACTATTGAAGAGATACAGAGCAAGTATACCTTATACACGCAAAAATTGTACACCAATTCTAGTTCAGCTTCTCATCAAACACGAAAACCGTGCGCACTCATGAATGAGCTCAAATTTACGCTGTTGAAAGAATAAACCAAAGAAGAATTGTTTAGAATCAGACGCTGATGCTACTTTTTAAACATAGCATTGCATGTACACCACGCTGCACATGTCGCTCTGTTATCGTATTTCTAGCACGTGTGTATCGTAGTGTGTAGAATTTATTCAGGGTGTAGTGTAGAGGCCGCACGGGAATTATGGAGTGGAGAGTGCAGTATGGAGCGCGCGCAAGTATTCAGTGTAGTATGGAGCACGCACGGAAATTATTAACTACTAGTGTACACGACCCGTCATAAATGGCGGGATTTGATAATTTCCTCTAAATATGGAACCCATGAAATGTTGAGTAGTACGGAGCAAAAACACGCATTTAGTGTAGTATGGAGTACGCCCGGGAAGCATGAAGTATTGAGTGCAGTATAGAGCACGCCCAGGAAGCATGAAGTATTCAGTGCAGTACAGAGCACGGACGGGAAGCACGAAATATTTAGCGGTACGGAGCCCGCACAAGTATTTAGTGAAGTGTAGAGTACGCACGGGAGGCACGAAGCATTGAGTGCAGTAGGGAGCAGGCCAGACAGGGAGGCTGTGTGCAGCTACAGCGAGGGCGCAGGTGTAGAGCTCCGCTGCAGCGCACCTGCGGCCGGCACCTGTGATGTGATCTGAGGTGTCGTCCTGCCTCTGCAGGGTTGTGTCTGTGCAGCGTGCTTGTGTGTGCTTCTCTACATCGCATACCCGCTCGGTGTGTGTGCACAGCATACCTGTAGTGTGTCTGCACAGCATACCTGTAGTGTGTCTGCACAGCACACCTGTAGTGTGTCTGCACTGTGTGTC
>JACJUY010000198.1:202233-240112 GCA_014220935.1 Platorchestia sp. MABIK | reverse complement strand
GCAGCATACCTGCAATCGTATGTCAGCACAGTTCACTTTAGCTGCTCTTACCTCTACCACTCGAGAAAACAGCGCAAGTTTCGGTGCACTTTAGTGCGAGCCTTCGTATAATTTGTTTCAAGTGAGCGACTGATACCGGGGTGCATGAAGACGTGAGCATCCAAGCCTATTTTGATGGGTTACAACGTTGTTCATAATTCTATTCGTGGATACCTCTTGTATTGCCTTCTGAAATGTCTGATAACAGAAAATACAGGTGTGCAGTATGTGAAGTTGTTTTCCGATACCGTGCTCTTTAAAAGCAGTTTCGTCATCGATATGATGATGATACCGTGTTACCTAACAAGATAATAGTACTAACTACGTCTTTTCGATGGCACGATAATATCACGTCTGCCATTACAGCCTCCACTCAACCATATTTGTGCCGGAAGCCAAAGAAAGGCTTGCATTGAATACTTCCGATGCTATCAATCTTGTTAGCAATTTTGGAAATTACCCAAGGATCGGTGTGCTTGTGTAGATGAGTGTACATGTTCGATCAAAAATGATAAAGTTATTTTTTTTCATTACAGCTGCAGTTCATGTGGGCAAACTGTTGCACCATAAACCATGAAAACACATATTTTTTATCTCAGTTTCTCCATTCATGTGTTTGGGGAATAAGATGTGTGAATTTAAATCGACGTTTATTAATGAAATTTCAAAAGCAGTAATCTGCAATCATGTGTTCAGGCACCCAGTTTACAGAATCAGAGTGGGAACGTTGAGGCCTACGAGGAAGTGAGAAAGCAACCAAGTGTGTTATTGTACCTTAATGGTGTTTTCCTCCTTCCTCTTGTGGGAACACCTTTGTTGTGGTTAAGGCTTCACTACCAAAAAGCGTATCCACTGATTTCAAATGTTAATAACAATATGTATCTGTGATACCGTACAGCAGTTTTAATGTCAATGTATTTCTTTACCTTCTTTCCATTAGCCTGTAGCTTAATGAACATCTGCGGGTTTTCATCATGCACTAATGTACCGTGTCATGGATACATAATATTGATAATTGAAATTAGTGGATAAACTTTTCGTTTACACTCAGTATCGGGGATTTCGTTCGGGTAGGTGTGATAAACAGGCTCAAAGTTTGATACCTGCTGGTCACATTCACTGAAACTAAAATGCGTGACTAAAGTACGAGGTGATGTTTTCCAAGATCCGTAGCTTCCTCTGCATCTATTTTCGAGGTCTAAAACGTCTATCTTCCAGGTTCTTGATGTCTACTTTCGATGCCCGTTGAGTCTATTTTAAGGTTCGTGGTGTCACTTAAAAGTTCATAGTCTCTTTTAATGTTCTTAGAGTCTACTTTAAGCTCCAAAGAGTCGACTTTAATGTCCGTAGAGGCTGCTGTAAGGTCCGTGGCGCACATTTTTGAGACTCATAGCATTTACTTCTAGACGCATAGCGTTTTGTTCTAGACTCATAGCGTTTACTTCTCGACTCATAGCGTTTAATTTTAGGGTTTTAGCGTCTACTTTGAGGTTCATAGTGTTAACTTTTAGACTCATAGCGTCTGCTTTTAAGACTCACAGCATTTACTTCTAGGCTCAGAGCGTCTACTACAGAGCCCACAACGTGTACATCTGAGATCGGTCACGTCTACTTTCGAGGCCTGCAATTTCCGTGACGTTTTCACAAACGTCCCTGTGCAGTGGAGGTACCCCACCACTCGATAGATACTACGCGTGCAGCCCTGCTCTCTGCACTCGCCTTGCACTTGCCAACTGCAGCTTTGGCGCCATCGCGTCGGCTCACAGACGCTCTTGCGACCACCTACTTTCAGGTGGCTTCCTAGTTTGTAATAGTGTACGAAGTTGTGGAGCTTCCTTGGTTTTCGCCGCGTGCGAATATGCGAAGCTTTTTTTTTAGGGAGTATGATGATTACGAGGTTTCGTGGTCGTTTGTAGCCCACGAATGTGTGGAACTTATGTTTCCCATAGGTCAATTCTTGCTTAATCTCCCGTATAAGGTAAAAAGGAGAACCAATGCTAAAGTGTGCATTATTTATGCCTAACGGTATTCATTGCAAGTATTTTGAAACGGTTGCATATAAATAATGCACATTTTAACACTGGTTCTCCTTTTCAACCGATGTGAAACTTCTGTTGACCTTTCAGAGCGTTTAAAGTCTCCTAATCGTTCGGAGCTCGTTTTTCATATTTTTATTTGATGTTCACTTCCATGTGAGTATTAAGAGTAAAGCGCGGTTCACGAGGTGAATTTTGATCGCCTTGTAATAGTCTCGTGCAGAGGAGGGGCAGATCAATAAAACGAGCACTCCAGACGGCTCCATGCTTGCCCCATTGTATCTATGGATATTAGCGCTCCCTGTGGGGAGGTGTGAGGCCCGAGCTGAAGGTTAGATACCCCTTCCTTTGCATGGAATAAGATAGCCTTTTTTGTTAAAGACCATAATTGATTTGGTTCACAGGTGACTTTTTTTTCAGCTCCTAATACTCTCTTCTTCAACTTTTATGTTTTTTTCATGAATTTTATTCAACCTTGCTGTTTCTATGTGTAGGGACACACCTTGCGCATCGATTTCACGTGCTCTTAACAGCATAATAAATGGTGTTTTCCTCCTTCCTCTCGTTCGAACACATTTGTTGTTGTTATGGAGGCTTCAACTAACTCATAATCTAATCTTTACTTGTATGAATATGCTATAACCAATTTTAAAAATTTGCGAGGAGGCAAAATAGTAGACAAAAGTTCCTGTCAGAAATTTTCTCTCTTCAGCGTGTGAGATGAAAAGGATCACTTGCGTTGAGCTCTCATTTGGTCGAACGGTGGGTCAAAATGACTTTTGAACTATCTACAATGAGGATTTAAGACATTTACATTGACTGAATACAAGATCATTCTTGAAGCCAAGAAAGAAATGCTTGCTTAGGGGTTTAATTCTAAAGTTTTCGCGCGTAAATACGACGCTCTTTCGTATTCGCCACCTCTGATATTTTGATGGCGTTTGACCCGAGTTAGTTTATTTACGTTCTTGTGACGGTGTTGCGAGAGCCGCTTCAAATTCTTGCTTGAGAGTGCAGAGCGGAGTCGGAAATACCCATTTGAGAAGTCCATGGTAGTAGGCGCAATATTTTCTGATGACAAATACTTTTCGTCTGAAAAATATACAGATTTGAAATTTTTTCAAATATAAAATCATCTTTCGTAACTTCACGTTTCGTACGCATTTCAATGTGCTAAAACGTTTGTTATGGTCTTTTTCAATCAGGTGATTAAATCTTTTTTTGCCTTAATGTTTATTCACATTTTAAAATACAATAGCTGGCTCAGCATTAGCATTTTTTTAAGGACATGTCTCAATTTGTTGTCATGTGCTTCCACTGTCTGTTACGTGTGCCAGGCCTGAACGCGTGTTTTCTGCATTTGTAGAGATTCTTTTAATCTCTTGCTCGGCCAAGACACGTTAACTTGTCTTCGCCCAATTTATCTTTTTAACATTGCAACGGGTTAAATCGTGCAAAATTTCACGTAAAAATTGAAAACAGATGAAATAAGTCATTTCCACGTTCAACTTGAAAGATACAGTAAAAAACAATGAATGATCGTCTGAAAATGAAACCTTCCCGTCATAAAAAGCGTCGATAGAGGGATTATTATACACGCAAGGTCGACTTCGCACCGGAGGTTGCCACCGTCGTCAGTGCGCGCTCTCGCTATCATTACAGATCCAGAAAATGGGGCTCGTCTCGAAAATCCAGCGCTAAAATACATGCGTTCGTTTGCTCTTACATGTATTTGTGTGTGGCATACTCAAGTGACTTTAGTGAGTGAGCTCTTTGTCTTATAGCTTTCGAAGTCTTTTAAATGTGACGGACTCGAGTCGTTCAACATTACAAGAATAGTCTCAGATTTATGTTGAATTCAAAAATAATTTCGTACGACGGATCCTAAAATGGCGTGAAACGCTCCAACGTGATTGCTCGTCTGATTTGAAAATAATGCTAAACTCAGAGGTAACTTCGCATGATTCTATATCAGGTTCAAAAGAATTCAATGAAACCCCCCTATTTATTCACATGACTGCTCATCAGGTTCAGAAATGATGTAAAACCTTCCGATATGTTAATGTGAGGGTTTATCTAATTGCAAAAGAGTGCAAAACATAACAGTAACTCCGCTTCTTACAGAAGTAACCTATTCGAATGAAGACCATTGGTCGTAAGTAAATTGCAATGGTCATTCGTCTTATTATTATAATACACGACATTTTACCACCGGAGACGCAACAGAGGCGTTTCATCTGTGTATTCGATGTTCCCCAGTTCATTTCTATACACTGGTCATTTGGATGCTAATATAGCGTGAGGTCTACCGCCATATGTCGCCTACCCAGGTGGTTTGAGATGTAAAAATTGTTTATCGCTAAATTAAATGTATGGATAAAGAAATATCCACTAGTAACCTAACCAAACCTAAACTCACGCTATAGTACCAGCGAAAGGTAGATCTCATGCTATAGTGTGGTAGACCTCACGCTATTACAGCGCCGTCACAGCAGTCGCGTTGATGGCTCACGTCCCCTCAGGGGGATACAACTATTGTATCTATGGGCAATCTGTTTTAGCACTATCAGGGGGAAAATGTGTAAGGGCACGAGCTGAGAGATAGGCCTTCGTTCGGTAAAACAAAATATTTTTTGCTATGTTAAGGACCACCTTTTTCGGTTCAATGGTGTCCTGTTTTTCAGCGCCTACTGCTTTCTTCTTCAACCTATATCTTGTTTTATGAACTTCTTTCCCAACTTACTGTTTCTATGCCCCTTCTGCATAGATTCTGCATTCCCTAATATCCATACTAAATGGTGCCTTCCTCCTTCCTCTCTTCGATACGCTTTTTTTTTTGGTATCGGTTAGGGAGGCTCAAACTAACCTGAAATCTATAATCCAATCTGATGGCTTACGTTGTGTGCCATTGCGTCTCCAGTCGTAAAATTCTTGTGCTGAAGCTTAGCTGTCAGTGATGTCTACGTTGTGCAATGTTTTCTATTATGATTTTTAACTAGTTTTTAATGATTGTTAAATTTAGAGTAATTTTATTAAAGATCCTTCGCGTTATACTTGAAATTGACTTTAAATTTGAAAACTTTCAATTACACTTTGAAACAAGAGACACTACAGAAGCAAACGAGGAAACTTAAATGGTAGTTGCAGTGGTCACTAGATTGTAAGGCACAGTGTGATACCTGCAGGTAAGGTTCGTGTACTGGAGGTATTCGCTGGGTGTCGACGCTCCTTGTGAACCTGAGTCCTGGCTTCCAGTGCAAGCAGAGTGAGTCAGGGCGACGGAATCTGGCCGGCCGTGCAGCTGTTGAGAGGGGGCAGCATTTTGTGGGTCAGTCCAGCTGGTCCTGTGGGCTCTGCACAGCTGGATCTCTTAACAGTATTATGCTAGTCAACACCTGAAAGTTTTCGCACTTCATCTTGAGGAGTATTTTAGGAAGATTTCCGTAGTCCCCTCACTGAGGTCGTCTGCTTTGTTAAATCAACAGTTTTCATTAGGATTTCCGCTCAATAGTCTTCGAGTAACGGAAAGGAAAAGTCTCTAACATTGCTTGTTTTTGTGGCTGGTTTGAAGAAACATTTGACGTCGATGACTTTCGTAACTCTCAAGTTGTAAAACGGCCTAGTCTGCGAGTAGCGTTGCTCTTGGGAATTATCCTTGTCAAACTCATCTCATCAAACTGTCAAATTTTAATGCGCTGTTTGAATAACTGTGATGCGTAGTGTAAAGTGGGTTGGGCGTTTCGAGATATTTGTCATCCGTATGACATGTTGAATTAATTGGCAGTACTGCTTTTAGTCGGGGATGTAGTATTGGAACGTCGCTTGTGTAATGCTTGCCGCCATGATTTCAAGTCAATCTTTTTCGTGAACAAAGAGACTTTGATCGAGATATAAATAGATGAAACTGCATGTGCTGAGGCAAAATTTGTTGTTCCCTTAATCGTCATGTAAATTTATAAATCAATATGCTTGATATTTTGTGAAATAATTGAGGTTGTATGTTTTGTGATATGGCTTTTTAAATACTTAGGTTATAACTCGTAATGTATGATAACACTTCCTTAAAAAGTATTGCTCATTTTTCCTGCTTCATCGTGGCGTAATTAAGTCTGTTAAAGAGTAACTCGTTTACTTCTTTGAAAGAGTTTTATTATCTCTTGAAGCGCATAACTGCAGTTGCAAAAAATTTTCTTTCGCTTTATGGAGGAGATTTTTCGTTGTATTTCAAAGCGTCTATTTTCACGAGTACGTAATTCTGAATAGTTACAAATTCCTCATAATTAGATTTAAGCACGCGCTGCTTGTAGTTTCAGAGATCTTTTCTGGTAATGAGATCACTTGAAAGTTCACGTTGTGGGAAATTACTTGCTTTTCAGAGAATTTATTTTTCAGTGAAGGCTTTCTAAAGCAAGTTTCCGAGAATTTCTTGTTTATTTCTGTATTAATGTGTACAAACATCGAAAGAGCCTCTTCCCAAGACAAAAAAAATACTGAAGAATGTTAGACAAGCAAAATGAGTTCTGATATCTTGAGGGCTTTTAACAATGATTCCAAGAAATCATCGCTAGCAGTGTGAAAAACTTTTAATTAAATTTACCTTTACTCTTTCTTCGTGGACAACTTTTACAGAATGGCAAATGAGTTTTCATTATAGAAGTAGGAACTTCGTGCGTTTGACCTAGAAAATTGTATCTATAGTCTCTCAACTGTCTATTCCCGCTTGTGTCCGACGTGTTCAACGCGTTATTAATTGTTTTGCTCCTGCTGACTTCGTGGACCGCAAGGCAGGTGTGATATTGAGTTACTCGAGTCGGTGTACAATTGTTTCTCTTAGACTTACGGGTTGAATTTTAAGTGTATTTACACCCGGGCTTCGTGGGATTTATGCTTGGAATTTTTAAAGATGATTCAACACTTTCACCGCAACATGCGCCACCGGTGGCCACGGAGGGGATTTTCATAATGCTGCTGACCAACCAGTAGTCCCAAACTCAATTTTCACAATTACTTAAATAAAGACAAAGGAAGGCATTATCTAATTAATGTTAGTTATTTTCAAAATCACTTACTATAATTGACTATTAATTTGAGTTTGAATATTGAGCTTCAGTTGAACAAATTGCATCCAAAGTGTTAAATGCTTCCATTAGACGTGGTAGCATCCTTTAATTTGTGGAGGCTGCCGTCATGACAACTCATTCCCTAGGCCCTGCGATTTCTGTCAACTGTAAGAGATGCAGTCAATATTTCCCCGTGATTAGCTTTCTTTCTGTGCCGGCGCTACTAGAGTTCCTCAAAGATAACGCGGAAAGGAAGAGAATGACTTACTCTGAGCAGGAAAGTTGCGGACTTGGAGAGGTGGATCGGCAACTGCAGCTGCGATAAGACGAGTGCATTGTGGCTCTTATCTCAGGACTTAGATAACAGCCTAACTAGTTCTGCAAGTTTCTGGTTCTTGACATCTGTGGTGTAGTGTTGCCATTATGATCTCATTAAAATGGTATCGTCATAGCGTGAGATATAACGAATTGGCTCTATTTTGTGTAGTCGGTCTGCTTTGCTTTTTGGCTGTTGTCTGTACATTAAATATCTATTCCAAGATAAAGTTTTTTTTTCTCAAGCCTATTTCAGACTTAGCGTTGCTTTTGCTATGTTCAATTGTTCATGTCTCAAGTACTGCGATTTCATGTTCATTCGTGTTATTTCCGTGTTCAACTATAATTACAGTTCTTGGTACGCTAATGTGTTCAGTTTAGTGATATCGAGCTGCCAGCTTGCATCGACAAGCGTTGCTCTTGAACTTTGTTAAGGGAACAGCATGAAACGTTAGCTGACTGACAATTTCCTTTCAATGTGGTCCAAACCACGGTCCAAACACATTAGTCTGAGCCTCCGAACATGGTTGTGAAGAAAACGAGTGAAAAAATAATTCAATTTACATTTTAACATACTTAATTACACTGAAACGTAGAAGTCGTATTTCAAGACTAGGGTAAAATTAGTCTGGAATTAGTGAATTGCCCAACTAAAAAAGTTTGGAATTAGGGAGGTCTAGTGTAGAATTTTTCTATTCTTAGTGAGTTGCAGGGTATAATTTATCTTCTCTTAATGAGTTCTATGATTGTTGTTATCTAGAATGATTGAATTCTATGTCATCATTTGTCTGAAAATAACGAAATATTGAAGATAATTGATGTAAAGTTGATTAATTCAGGGTTACTGTTCGTTCAGGATAAATAAATTCTGTGATATAATAATGAAGTAATTTGTAGAGTTGAATTAGTGGTGAGACTGATGATAGATGAAGGATTGGATTGAGGCTTCGACCAGGTTGTGCGGAGCAGCAACAGTTCTTGGAAGCGTGACTTGTCTTCCAGTTGTTGTGGTGGTCTCGGCTTCTAGTTACTACGTGCCCCCGCCGCTTAAATTTCCGAGAAATGCGCGTAAACACAGAATTGTACGGTCGTGGCTCTCCCTTCTTGAGCACTTTCATCCGTAATCGCTTACTGCGCGCCTCTAACCTCACTGTATATTTACAAGTCCTGCTTGTTAAAATGAAATTGTTTTAGCATATTAAATCTTCATTTTTTATATTAAATTTCCAAGTATTGTCTTCTATTACTCAATGCCGTAATATTTTCGTAAATATGCGTCATATTGCTGACGCTCGGTCCTGCAGCTTAACATGCGCAACATTTCCGTACTCATCGAATTTAAAAAACGTGTTCAATATTGTTACAAGCATGATTCATACACGTATTTCTTACTTTAATCTAAAACATGCAAGCTCTTATCATAGTGATTATCGTTGATAGCCTCCTTCCGTGTTCGTCGTAACATGGTGGGAATTATTTCCCTCTGTATCCAGAGTACTCGGGTATATACTCGGTCTTTGTTATGCCATCATCTTTTGACGCCACTCCAAGCCTTGGCTTTTCTTCGAGGGAGGTCGGTTGCGACCCTCAGCAGTGTTGACAACATGGTGCTTGGTACGGTAGAGGAAACAAAGTAGAGTCATTTCTTTGTGGGGACATACACCTCCTCTTCTTCGGTTAACCAATAGAATGGCGTCATTTTAAACAAACTTTAAATGACGTCACCATTGCGACATGTCGTTAGGCCAATAGTGGTGCCAGATTTTGTGCTAGCAGTGTTGCCAGATGCAATGTGAGCGCTGCTTTTGATTCGTTACCATGACGTCAGCATTATCACATGGTCGACGAAACCTTGTTTCTTCTACCGTGGTCCGTGGGAACACGCTGGAAGTTTAGTTTAACTGGTAGGGTAAACCCTGTGTTCCACCTCCAAATTTTCTCCAGTGAGGTGATCGATTTATTGACTTACCTGCACCAGTGTCTCTTTGTTTCTTGCCGTTTGAATTTATTCGGCTGTTTTTTTTAAACTTCCAATGATCGTATTCGGTTGGGAAAACGGTGTCTCCAACTTCGAGTTTCTATGATTTCTGGAGTCGTTCCTGAAGTTCACTTTGTCGTTGCCTTATCGCTGCGCAAATAGTAATTGAACCCTATTATTCCTTCGCAAGTCTAGTAAAATAAACTATAGTTACTCATCAATGGTTTTTACGAATCAGTTGAGTAAAACTCGTACAATGGTTACTCATCAATGTTGATTCAGTTAGTTGAAATTATGTTCTTCCTACTTTATATATGTGTTGTATATATAGGAATGAAGCTACATGTATGTAAACCATTCGCGTTATTGATTTTCGTAGGAAAAGTATCACTATTCTTGAAAATAGTTCTAGTAATGTATTTCAATGAATATGTCGTTAGTCGTTAGCCACATTGTCTTCGGTTCTACTCTAGGTTCGTTGTTCTGTGTAATGAATTCATGCTTGCGAAAGTAAAACAGTTTTGCGATAATTTAATTGTTATCTTGTAAAAAAAAGGGGCAGCAGTAGTTAAGGAATACAACAATAATGAAAAATTTTTCTCATCGTGGGAAATTTCGAAGCTAAAAGTGAACTTGCCTCGAAATTAAGATTTGAAGTGAACATTCATTGTTATGTTGAACAGTATTTTTTTCCCACGCTGCTTTTTTTTCTGTTAGAAGCTCGATTACTTCATGGCGTGAGCGATGCGTCATTTCATCACTTGCGAACCTCCCGCAACAGTGGACGTTGTGTTCTAGGATGCCCTTAAGATCTTATTCTTCATCGTACATTATGTTGAGTTAAATCTGCAATGGCATGTGACTCAGAGTTGGTTCGCGTTCTGTTTAAATCAGATCTATCGTTGTATTAAGTCATACGATGAAACCGACCCGAAATTGCGCAAGACTCAACGTTAAATTACTTGGAATCAACATTGATTTACAGCCAGTCTCGCATCTGAATCAACAACTTGACGTTCTATAAACACTTTCACCGTAATTGGTTCAACTAAAGTTCAATATTCAACTCAAATTTGAAGTCAATTGTAGTAAGAAATTTTGAAAATAGCAAACATTAACTGGATAGTGCCTTCATTTAGCTTTAATTGAGTATTTATGAAAATTGAGTTAGTGACGACTGGTCGGTGAGCACCATTATGAAAATTCCCTCCGTGGCTACCGATGGCTCACGTTGCGGCCAACAATATTACCCAATGAGATGACGGTGTAGACCGAGGAAGCATCGTGAAGAACCTATCAAAAACCGTGTGTGAGCGTCAGCTGAGCTGGTGATAGGTAAGCCGCTCGCTCCCCAGACCGGTGGCCGTGTGACTCACGTCGCACGGTTGACTCATGCTCGGCCTCGATACCCCACACTCATGTGCGCTCAATACTCATGCACGCTCAATACTCATTTGCGCTCAATACTCAGTGCGCATCTATCTCATGTGCGCTCAATACTCATGTGCGCTCAACACTCATGTCCGCTCAATACTCATGTGCGCTCAATACTCATGTTCGCTCAATACTCAAGTGCGCTCAATACTCATGTCCGCTCAATACTCACATGCGCTCACACTCATGTGCACTCAATACTCATATTCGCTCAATACTCAAGTGCGCTCAATACTCATGTCCGCTCAATACTCATGTGCGCTCAATACTCATGTGCGCTCATACTCATGTGCGCTCAATACTCACATGCGCTCACACTCATGTGCGCTCAATACTCATGCACGTGTCTATCTCCAGTGTGACCGTCTATTCCAGAGTTTGTTTTGGTCTTTGAATGCATGTTGTGTGGATCTGCGTGTCGTGTGTTGGGCAGTGCGGACACTTGTTTTAGAAATGTTCATTTACTGCATTGGTTGTAATGTGACGTAATTATGCGTGTTCTGTCATAACTGAGCAGGTCGAAGGCAAAGTGCTCTCTTTGGGGTATGTGTGCACCGTGTTAGTCTGACTGACTTACACTTGGGTTGTAATTATTTCAAATCACAGAAAATCTCTCGAGTTCTCGGACCAGAGTAATTATCAGCGAATGTCTATCACTTTATATCGATGTGCTAATTAATGATCAAATGACTACAGTATTTATGGCTCTGTGGAACGATTGCACCCCCGTGCTTGTGTGTAGATGTAATTGTTGTTATTTTATTGATTAAATACAGTCTTTTCATAGACGCTCTTGGTTAAGAGCATCCTGGCTCACTGCTTATTTTTCTGGCCTCCAGTTGCGCTGTCTAAAAAACAGATTTTTCTGTTTGAGTTCCACACGCTTTGTAGATAGCTTCTATTTTTTTTCGAACAGTGTAAAGAATGCATTTAATGTATTGTATACCGTTAAAGCTTGCGGTTTAAAAACCGCGGTAAAAGGTAGAATCGAAGTTCAAATTGAAGTACCCTCTAAGGAATACTGATAACTCGTCAATGTATAGATGATACTTATTGCTGATGAACGTATAGAGTGTTCCTGATTGTTAGAGAATGTATGAGTGATATTGTTTGTTAATGAATGCGATTGTAGGTGAGTGATAGCTAATGAATTTACGAATCGTGTGATACCATGCATGGATTTACAGATTGCCAGTGAATGTTAAGAGTGATAACGATTACAAATGAATGTTATAGATGGTTCTGACTAATGGAGAAATAGTCTTTGTTGTCGAGCGTTTCTGAGTTTTCCAACAACACGCAAGTACGCGGCCGTTGATAAGCTTATGCTGGTGAGATGAGTCACTGGCCGTGCTCTATCATGAGAGTTCTGACTGTAATTTTCCTTGTGTGCTCTAAATTTCTTGGTACAATTTGTAGCATCTCTTTATTAACTCACACATTCGTTCAGCTCTTGAAAGCTGATAATGCGGTCGAACTTGAGAGGGCTGGTAATCGGTAGTGTAAAGTTGATAGAAATTCCGTTAAATGTTCTCTGTGATGGAAATTTTGTGGTGAATGTCGAATTTTTCATTTATAAATAGTTCGCTAAATCAGTTTAGAGCTTAATTGCAATTTGTTTATTGTTTATATATCTCCAGTTACCGCTTGTGCGTTTTTAATTTTTTATAAACAAAATGTTTAGTCATTTTCCTGTACACTGTCTGCTTTGAATACCATCAATTTACTTCAACATTGAAATATCAAAAATTTATCGTTCTAGCAAGTCAGAATATCGTCAAGTGTCCTTAATGAAAATGAAATTTACGATGTTGCATAATTGTTGCTCTCAAATCTAAGTCCAGTGTCGCTTGATATCAGTGCTATCTCTATCGAACTCGTGAGCTTATCTGATCGTTCTTACTTACATTTGCAGTACTCTTGCTACCATCGATTTTCCGAGTGTGGAGAATGCCTTCCGTGTCCGTAGGTTAGGTTATTGGCCTTTAAATGTCCTTTGTTAGTATAGGTCAACCCCTCTGCACGCGTGTTAATTTAAATTATTCTTCATTTTTGTAATTCCACTGTATTAAGATCCCGTGTTAATTGAGCATGGTGTTTGTAACTTATATTTTTTCGTTGCAGATGGTGTTCAGCCTCGGATTCACAACGCCCTCGTTGACAACGTGCAGACTTCTCAGCTGTCCTACCTGTCTGACATCTATATTCCAAACCACGCACTCTGTAAAGGTGACCTACGACCATTACCTACTCAACCTTCTCCCTCCAACCAAGTTGTGTCATCGGTATTAGTACGCATTATTTTGCACATCCACCCAATATTGAGCTTAATTGCCATCAAGCGTTTCTTTCCGTAAGTGCTACCACCAACGCTTGTTCTACCGCCAACCACTGCTCTCAGACACCCATTCTACCACAAACTACTGTTCACTCGGTGCATCTCTACGTCAACATCAGAAAGAGTGCTCGTCACGTGACGTTTTCCTGCGTGAGTATTATGGGTCATTGATGAGCCTCCCTCGTCTTGTGGTTGTCTAGTGTGCAGGTGCATTTGTGTGTCCGAGAGAACCTGTGATTGGTGGATGCGCAGGTGCTGCTGAAAAATTTTCTTCGCTTCTGATTGGTGCGTGGACGCTCTACTGTTAAATGTCGTCATTGGTGTGCGGTTCTCGCAGTGAGTTTTTTTTTAATTTTCTGGGTGTTGTGGTGCTGACTTGATGACAATAATGTCGAATAAATTGCACGCGGGTTTGCTGTTCTTGTGTGACGTTGCGTGAAGTTTGATATTTCTGAAAATAACATTCAAAATATCTTCTTTGCGAAAAATTTTCTGAATGTAATAAATATTTCCAGGAGTTCATAGCATAAATTATAATGTCCCTTTACTATGCTAACATAAAAAAAAACACACTCCATGAAGAGAGAAACAGCTGAATGTAACGGACGTCCTCTTATGTGGCGTAATAATACTTCCTACGTTTCGACTTCTCATACTTCGTTAGGCACATTTGAATGACACTTTCCCTAGGAGTTCCATTTTCTTTTGCTTGCGTATAAAATTTAAATTAATGTCACTCTAGCTGCATGCGAATGAATGAATGAATAAACCGTATTTTAAAATGATTTCTTCACTTCCTTGGCTGAATTTTTTTCTCTAGTTAACTTGGTGTGGCCGTTTAAAATTCAATAAAAAACGAACCTGCATGACGTTATATCCGATTAGCAGTGATAAGGAAGTACGTCAGAGGTTACAGAACACGTCATGATCTGAGACTCACTTTTCAATCAAATTAAAAAGTAAACACTTGACGAGCACCATGTCTGAGTGTCTGTGCAGCACCGCCTCGGCCAAAACACGAGAATTCGATCCTGATAAGGTTCTCAAAGCCTCACGCACGTCACGGACTTGTAACTTGCTCAAGTGTGATGAACTTGACGCACCTCCTCGCATGTCCCTCTATGGCACTGGTCACGGCAGAGGAAACAAGGTAGAGTCGTTTCTGTGGGTGATAATACACCTCCTCTTGTTCGGTTGCCCAATAAAACGGCTTCATTTTAAACAAACTTCATGACGTCACCATTGCGACATGTCGTTAGGCCAATAGGGGTGCCTGATTTGAGGCTAGCAGTGTCAGATGCAATATGATCGCTGCTCTTGGTCCTTTGTCATGACGTCAGCATTGCCACACGGTCGTCAAAAAAAAATGGTTTGACCCTACCTTGTTTCTTCTCCCGTGGCGCTGGTGCTGCCGCGTTAAATATAGCAGCGAAGTGCCCGCCACTTTGCGGGCTGCCCGCTTGCATAATCCGTCGTGGTGGGCGCACTTTTGTCACCTCCTAATAATAAATATTGCGCTCACCCGCGTCATTCTTAGGCTCTTCCCATGAATTGTCTTCCTCTTCCTCAGACTTTGTTGAACAATGTTCTTGACAACTATGGGATTCTTTTTGGGAGAAAGAGAAAGCTTATTCGTCATGCGTTGATGATCTTTGTGTCTGCTCGCAATCAGATTTTGGGATGTGAAGTTCCTACGTAGAACAGACTGTAGTTGTTGAACGTGAACGATTCTTCGATTGTTGGTCAAGTTTTTAGCTTAAATGAAAGGAAATTGAGTTATCCTGTGGAGATAATATTGGGTAGACGTTGAGACCCATCCGCATGTGCGATTTTTTATCGGCGTGTGTGCTCGCGCAGATTTGGAAATGTGCACGAATGTCATTACAGTAATAAATTCAATGCCTAAGCCTATAAGTACTGCTTTCTAAAAACTGCTATCAATGTTTTGAAGTAAAAATGGATTAATTTCAGATTATTAATGATTGTTTTGAAACAAAAACACCTGCTTTTGTGTCGTTTTGTTAGTACAAATGATATGAGTCAAAATATTCGCGTACTTGTAAATAAAAGACTGTAGATAATTGCTGAGATATCACTTGGCAATCACAGGCATCATAGTATCTTCATGAGATCTTCATTATTATCTCAAGAATATTCCGGTGACCAGAGATAACCTAGCGTTTAGATACAGCACAGTAAGTAGTATCTGGGTCGCGCAACTCCACTGGAGTGCGAGACCGTTCTGCTGAATTGCTGTTTTCAAAGAGACTTCGCAGCTGTGGTTCTCAAACGTGATTATCATTCATCAGTACACTTCTTTGCAGCAGGTTGTGCATCCTAATGCAAGCAGTCTAACGCTGGAAATAACTGCTTCGCACAGCGTACTAATAAGTTAACATGACATCAAGCACCATTATCGAGTAGTTTGCACCAGGGGAGGTATTGTTAAGTTATATCAGCCGTAGATAGACCTTCGAGACTTCTGTATTTCGTGCCCACTTTACTCTATTCAGTTTTTCATGCCTTTTTCGTTATTTCTTCCTTGTTTTTTTCCTGCCCTCCCGTCATAATTTACTGTTTCTACTCGCAAGGAATCCTTTGTGGGAACACACCTTGTGTATAAAGTAAGTGTTGCTTCGTGGAGTGGCGCTGGGCAATGTTTTTTCTACATCAATTATGAATGCTTATCCGAGTTTCTCCCTGGACTTTACTCATCGCCTCATTAATGCACAACTATGGAGCTTCTCAAAGCGAAGAAATTGCCTGCTTCTGTGGTGAAACAGCTTCATTTCTTATTCATGGGCTTGCGGAATAACCGACAACAATTGCCATCAGCACCGTGCAGCATCTCTTATCACAGCTGAATTCATTACCTGCTTCGCACCGATGTGCCTTTGTATTCACTGTACAGACATCAACTATACACCGTCAGTGCACACTAGGTGTACATTCATTGTGTAAATTTTGTGCCTCAGTACAGGCGTTACACCAACTACACCGTCAGTGCACACTAGGTGTACATTCATTGTATAGATTTTGTGCAGGTTAGCCGCAATTTACCTTCCAAACCAAGGAAGCACCCTTCAATATCGTCATATTTCAAAGAGCAATGCTCGCACAAGATAAAATCGTGGGTTGTGCTGCTGTCTTAAAGCGAGGCATGTGTCGTGTTCAGCCATTTGCCAGGGTATTTATAAATTTTATGGGGCATTTGCGTACTTATATCGCCATTAAATCATTTTCAGTTGTGTTTCTGTTATATTTATTTCAAGTTGGCACATAAAAATTAATCATTTTGTGGCAAATTCATTCAAAATTTTGTAAGAATAATCGTTCACGCGACAAGAATACATTTATGGCCATTATACCTTACAGGTCGATAGGCAACCGTGCGAGAATGTGACAAGACACTGCTATGCTCAGATTGCGACGCTGATAGTCCGTAGTCGGGCTGCGTGAGCTGGGACATGGCTTGCTCGCTTCCAATCAAAATATTACTCCACTTTGAGACCAGTGGCACAGCCAGCCGATAAATTTGTAGGGGGGCAGGACCCTCAACAAATAATTTCGTGGGGGGGGGGTCAGACATTAATTATCAGCAATGTTTTTATTCTTTTAATTAAAGCGGCGACTGAAACTGACCCCCAGCTCAACATTTCCGGGGGTGGGGGGCATGGTCATCGTGGCCTCCCTCGCTGCGCTACTGTTTGAGACGCTTCAGATCTTTTCACACCGCATACCGTTTTTGAAAATAGACAAAAGTAAAATTACTGTGACTGTTGTGTGCGTCAGCATAATCGTGACTGGATTACTGCAGTTGAATGATGTTACTGTTCAATGAATGTTGCAACAAATTGATAATGCAACACAGAATAACTGGGTCAGTATGGTGCAGCTCCCAGTAATGTATCAGATTAGTTGTCTGACAGGAAGACTTCCTCTATTTAGGTTATAGAACAGCATTTAAAAAGCCATCACGAGTAGTGATACTCATTTTGTGTGAAAAGATCACTTTCCGGGTCTTGACTGAAATAACTTTGGGGTCTTAAAAACGCTTCTTTGAGCTCTTAACGTTAAAATATTTCGCACTGACAGTGGGGGCTTTTTCTTTGCATGCACTCGAGATGTGCACTAGCGTGGAATTATTTGAAGCACTTCTGCGGTCAATCGATGTATCTAGAAAACAATCATGAGGATTTCAACGCTGTTATACGATAATTAGTTGCGTCCTTCTCATCTATTTGGGGGATAATACGAATTACCAGCGTTCGTTATGTGGAAAGTTACTTCACTTCTACAAATGTGTCGAAAAGCTACGGTTCTGAGCCCAGTACTTTATTCATATTATTTGATAATGGCTCGTTTATATTGCACGAGATCTAGCAAGTCTGCGTCTAAACAACCCCATATTCACGTCACATTTTCATGAAAACACTCAGACATTTCGTAGAAAACATACTCGGAGGTAAAAAATCGTTCATAGAATTTATTACCCAATGGATTAATATTTGATATCATTTGTTAAACCTTATGTCCTCCAGGGAATTTCATCCTTAAAGTGTTTCACTACAAGAACAAAGTGTGTGTGTGTGATATTCGGTGCAGTTTTTCATGGAGTGCGTGGCTGCAGTCAGTAATGAACGTCTGTCCCGTGCATAGATCGCACGTTGGCTGCGTGCCACTCTCGGTCTCTCGTCCCCGTACTTCTGGTGGCTAGCGTGTGCTGTGTTGTATCTGTGTGTTGCTGTATCTGTTGTGTGTGTGTGTGTGTTGTATGTGCGTTTCTTGGTGTGTTATGTGTGTGATGTTCGATGTATTGTGTGTCACCGTTACCTCTGATACACAGAGTTGTTAATCTTCTCAACGTTTAATGTTATTTTTCATCGTAATTTGTCTGCTGCTTCTTTCCCCAGTAAGGTTATCTTGCCATTCAGCTGTATGCTTTCCTGCACTCACTGTCAAGTGACCGGTCTCTGTTACTGATCTCGTGAAGGGATTATTTCTATCGAACTTTTCTTGCGCGAGTTATTCAAACTAGCAGGACCGGTGGAAATTCCACGGACATTGTAGGTGGACGCATCAAAAAAATTCGTCAACATTACCTGTCCTAACTGATAACTGATCCTAACCTATCATAACTTAACCTAACCTATCATAACCTATCCTAACCTAACCTATCCTATCCTAACCTTTTAAAGTTACACTGAGGAATTCTGTAGCTATGATGCTGCAAACTCTAATTACTGAAAGCGTCACGGACGGACTAACTAAGTAACTAAGGAACTAACTAAGAAAGGAACAAGCAGAACTACTATATGATGGTTGCAAGTTGTTTGGTGTGCTTCTACAGGGTACTTGTTGTGTTTATTGCTACATAATGCATTCACGCTAACGGGAGTTGCGGGCGTGACCTCACTTGTGTTGATAAGGTTGCGGGCGACCACGTGACCTCACTTGTGTCGATGAGGTTGTGGGCGACCACTTGACCTCACTTGTGTCGTTGTGTCGATGAGGTTGCGAGCGACCACGTGACCTCACTTGTGTCGATGAGGTTGTGGGCGACCACTCGACCTCACTTGTGTCGATGAGGTTGCGGGCGACCACGTGATCTCACTTGTGTCAAATGAGGTTGCGGGCGACCACGTGACCCGTGGGGCCAGTGACGTCACGGCCTGCAATTTCCTGCGCTCCTCACACCCTGCGCTCCTGTTAGTGCGCTTGTAGTGTTGTTCTGACGCTTGCTCTGGCTCATACACCTGAGCTGCTCTGCCTCATACACCTGAGCTGATCTGGCTCATACACCTGAGCTGATCTGGCTCATACACCTGAGCTGCTCTACCTCATACACCTGAGCTGCTCTGCCTCATAAACCTGAGCTGCTCTGCCTCATACACCTGAGCTGCTCTGGCTCATACACCTGAGCTGCTCTGGCTCATACACCTGAGCTGCTCTGGCTCATACACCTGAGCTGCTCTGCCTCATACACCTGAGCTGCTCTGCCTCATACACCTGAGCTGCTCTGCCTCATACACCTGAGCTGCTCTGCCTCATACACCTGAGCTGCTCTGCCTCATACACCTGAGCTATTCTGGCTCTGACAGCTAAAATACGTATATCCGTGCGTGACATTTCGATGGCTACTAAAACCGCTGGTGTTTCTCGTCTTTTCTTGCGACTACGTTGTTTTTTCTCCTCTTGTACGCTCTGCAACTATCCTAGTGTTTTGTGACGTTTTATCGGCACCATTTTTCTCATGTTAAAAACTGTCATTCGCTACCACCTTTATACCATTGAAAATTTCGTGGTCTCTGTGTTATGATTATTTTTAGTGATTGTTCGTGCTCGATGCTTAATTTTTCCTTGTGACGGTCCTTTCATTCTCAAGTTATAAAAATATGTTTGGTTTACTTCTGCGAAGCGCTCAATTTTTCTAATGTGTCAAATGAATTTTTGATCCTTGGCATATAACGATTCTAGTCGAATTGGCACTCCTAGGCAAAAAATGTGAGGTTCTAAGCTGAAGGTTAGGTATGCTTACCTTTTTTTAAATAGAGTAAGTTTTCGTTTCATTACTGACCACCTTTTTTAGTTTTCTTCTGTCTTTACGTCAACACTTATTACTTTCTTCATCAACTTCTCTCTTGTTTCAAAATGGTCTTTCAATCGTGCCGTTTCTATTCGCAGAGTGTGGAGGCGCGCCTTGTAGATCAATTCCTCGTTTCCTTAATTTCATACCTAGAGGTGCCTACCTCTTTCTCCTCTTGGGAACACCGCTATGGTGGACAAGGAAACTGGAACCGACTTATATTCAAAATGCTGTCGAATTTTCAAAATTTTTTATTACTATAGGCGGAGCAAAGAGAGCGGGTGATTTAGTGACATGCTTTTTAGCAGTCCATACTAATTGTTCAACTGGAAAACTATTCTTCATGTGCCAATATTAAGTTTGTTAACCATCGAAATGTGTTCGCTGAAGTTTAATTAAACACCTGTGACAAGTTTTTCTATAAGTTCAATCACTCGCGTATCAGTTCCTGTAAACTGAACCTGCATATGCGTCTGATAACTAGATCTACTACCCTTCTATTTTAACATCTTTTTTCTGTTGTGCAGATAAGACCGGAGCGCTGCGGCCGAATTTGTACTGGAAACTGATGCCCTGACGCGACACGCGCGACAGCCTGGACGTCTCACTTCACTTTCTCTTCCAAAACCCCAACCTGCTACTTTTCTTTCCCAATGATTTCTTAATTTCTTCCGTTAATTTCATTTCTACGCCTGTTTTGTCGCCGGGCGATTCCCCTTGAGGATTTTTCCTCGTTAAAAATTTCAAGCAACCAAATACGTTCTCAGTTATTTCTTAATTTCTTCCGTTAATTTCATTTCAACGCCTGCTTTGTCCCTGGGCGTTATCATAGAGGATTTTTCCTCGTTTAAAATTTTAAGCAACAAGATCATTTCAAAAGGTTGCACCTTGTGTGGAGGGTGGGAATGGAGTTGGTTGTCCCATGGGCGTAATCAGGGCTGAGATATCAATGAGCCAGCCTGCCAATGTCATTTACACTCACAAGAAGTTCAAGAGAACTTCTTCCCAGAGCTGGAAAGATGGGTCAGCGGAGTCAGCGGCGCTGCCATGCAGCGCTGCTGAAGGTCCCCAGCGCGCCTCGGAGGCAGCGGCTTCAGATGAGCGGAACTTTTGGGCTGCACAGGAACGAGACGGAGCCGAAAGCCTTCTCTTCGCCGCGTCCCTCGTCGAGCAAAGGGACGCTGGAGAGAGGCTGCAAGGGCTCGTGTCCTCGGAGTCCTGTGTCATCAATGGCGCCAGGAGCGACGCCCTGCGCTGCTCGGACGCTGCTCCTGTCCGAGGAGTTTGGTCGTGCAGTTACTGTAAGTTCTCGGCTACTCACGAAGACGAAGTTCGGCTTCACGAGGCGCAGCACTCGAGACTCTGCGCCAGTTGTAGGGCCCCTGAAGTAGCCTGCTACTGTGACCAGCTCTCCGCCAGGCAGTCCAGACCGCCGCCCTCGTCCTCTCTCGGAGTTTTTCCCTCAACTAATTGTCAGTTTACCGCGAGTAGCCATAAGCTGATGCAGCCTGGCAAGCACCCAGCAGGTTCGTCCATCACTAGTACAAAATCGAGCAATAATATGTATCCGAACGATGGGTATTCTCAAAGAGAGTTTCATCCTTCTTCACATGATGTTACAAACAGCACAGCTGCTGGCAAAACAATCTATAAGCCCAAGTTCCGAGTAAGCTACTCACTGGACGAGCCCTCCAGCTTAATTTCTTGTTCTTCTACTGCCTCTACTTGCGACGATGTTTTTGAGGTGTCCGAGGCCAAACCCAATGTTCCTATGCCATTTAATTTAGTATCGACCTCTGACTTCAAATCAACGACCAGTTTGTCGAGACATGAAATGTTACCCGCAGTGAGGGGCGATGAGCCAGGGACTGCCTTAAGACTGGGATCGATCGTGGGGACTGGGCTCTGGAAGGGCATAAAGTCGCCCAGCCCTGACCTTGGGGAACACATCGACAAACTCATTGACCAGAACAAACTGATCATGGATTCTGATAACCCGCTCCGTAACCGCAAATATCGAAGGCAATCCAGTATTGGAGGCTCGTCGTCAAGTGAGAATGAGAACTCCAGTGGCATGCGGAGTCGTCGGACGAGCGCTACAGATTCTGCCAAATGCAAAGTGTCTGCGATTACGACTTTGCCGAATAGAGTCCGCGTTCAAAATCTCATCGATGTTCCTGTCGGTCAAGCTTCAGTTGCGGTTCCTCCCGAGGCCCACGCCTCAATCGCGTACAAACGCAGCGTGTCGGCGTTAGGACAGAGCAGTGGACCCTCGTTGCCCAACCTCAAATTTTCAGCTGCTGCTCAGATCGTACCGTCAAACCACTTAACTCCTGCAGATCTCAAGCGCTTTTTATCAGTTGACAATAGTCTCTCAGCTCAAACAGCCGTGCCGTTAGTGCCTTCTTCATCTCTAGATCGTGAGGTCTACGTTCAGCAAATTCTATCTAACCCAGATTCGGACGCTCAGAAAATCTTGGTCGCTAGAGGTGGCACTCACGGTCTTCAAGGGACTTCTATCATCCCTGTTGTTAATCCTCAATTGCTGATCTTAGTTTGTCCTAATTGTTCGGCCAGTTTTAGGACCAGAGAGAGCCTAGAAGTCCATCTAAATCGCCATTGCAGTGCAAGAGTAGATAACTTTTCCACCGAAAAAAACAATCCGTCACTCAGCAGAACGTTCTTGGTGAACAGGAATGACCCTCTGCAGGAGTCAGCGATAGATTTGCAAAAACGGGGAGAAATTCGGGACTTCTTGTCTGCACAGATGAGAAGTTCATCGGTGGAAAATGAACCACGTGTCAAAAATTTAATCGAAGACACTTCTCAAGGCCGTGGGTCTTCTCTTGGCGCAGATGTTCGGTTGAACGTGGACCACATCATGTCACCGTTTCGAAGCACTTCTCCTTATACTAGACAGCAGTTGCGAGACACTAGCTTACATCCCAACAAGAAACGAAAGCTTTCATCAGAGACCCAACCCAGTTGTGACTTCTCTGTAACATCTGTTCATCCAGTGTTGGTTCACAACGGAGTGGTTGTCCAGCGAGCACGAGTGTCTGTGAAAGCGGTCGATGACAGCAAACGACCGTCAAACAAAAATCAACTTTGTGGTGGCGAAGTGAAGATCTGTGACGGGACAGAGTACAAAACGATGCGCATCGATACAAGTGACTGCAACCGTAACCTTGCGCTCGACATGTGTTTGACAAGCGCTGGTGGGCTGGAGGTCAAAAACGAACGTGAGTCGCGCTCACCGACGAGTCACAACATTGTGACGCTCTCCAAGTCTGGTTTGAATTGCGGAGGCACGATGGTCGAGAGCCGCGTCAGTTGTCTCTCCACGTCTAGTTCGGTGTCGCCTGCCACTAGAAGGGATTCTTCTTGTTCCGATACTAGTGATACACAGTCCAATTTTGCCGGTCAAAAAACTTCGCTGAAGTTTAACGGTAAAGATGTGGACTTGCCCAGTATTTCTCTCTCGAATTTGCAGCAGTACGCACCGCAACTTCAGCTCCCAAACCTATCAATACCAGGTGTACCAATTCCTAACATTTCGGGTGTGATGTTATCAAAACTGTCTTCGAGTCAACCTTCCATTATGAAACCCAAACGCAATCCTTCTTTCAATGATCACGCCAAAACAAATTATGCGTGTTCATTAGCAAACTCTAATGGCAAAGCATCCTATAAAAATCCAAATGATCCTACTTTAATTTCAGTAGGGAAAGAGAAGGTTCCCTATGTACCTGGCATACCCGGTCCGTACAGCCAGTCATCAACAAATTTAGCTATGAACACCTCTCTGACGTCACCGAAATCTGGGCCAATTTTCAGCACAATTCCTTTGACTTCTTTTAAGCCTGAGCAGCCAACTGATGAAAAGAGTCACCTTGATCCTTCGCGAGGTATCTTGAGTAATTTAAGTGCGCCCAAGAATTCTCTTATCGTTCCAACTAAGGCTGATCTTCCATTTGCATCTTCCTTTCCACATGCGTCTTCCGAGCAGTTACCAGCATCAGATAAACTTTCAATACCTGTGACTGTAGCGGATCAAAAGGACATATTTCTGGCTCCTCGTAAAAGACCTGACACGCTGCCACTGAAGCCCCACCAGTTCGTAAGCAAATCTACAGCTCAGCTCATCGGCTCGACCATCATGAGCCCAGACACACCGAGACCCAAAAAGTCGTGCGCCCAGCTTTTGTTGGATGGTTCTGCCTATACCTATTTGGGCTTAAAAGTCTCCACCAAAACTTACTACTGCTGTATTTATCGTCCGCAACCCATGTACGTGCCCCAGTCCCCAGACTCAAAAATATCCATGTACTCGAATTGGCAGATCAGAAAGCCTGCTGAAGACAATCCTTTCAATTTGAGTATATCAGAATCGATGGGGCTGTACTCGTCACGGAGATACACAGACACTGCCTATTCTGTGGCTAAGCCGTCAACGACTCTTATTTACACGTACAGCAATGATAAAATCATCGAAGCTTTTGCGCAGATTACGAAGCAAGAAAAATCTGCAACAACTTTGCTGTCGTTGCCAGGTAGCGACAAAAAACTGGGAACCGGAGGGAGTCCGTGCAAGTCCTCAAAGGTAGTAGATGGCGTCGGAGATGTTAAAATTGAGGACCTGAGAACTCAAGTCACCGCATCAAACTCATCACGAGAGCCTTCAGACGACAGCCGTTTTAGTAGCACGTCGAGTCGCGTCAGGATTTGCGATGGAGGTTTCAAGAGCACTGAAGAATACACCTACGTCCGCGGCAGGGGTCGGGGCCGGTACGTGTGCGAGACTTGTGGCATCAGGTGCAAGAAGCCATCCATGCTAAAGAAACACATCCGCACTCATACCAACTTCCGGCCCTATCCCTGCACTCTCTGTACCTCCAGGTCAGTTACTCCAAAGGCTTGCTCAACTTGGAACAGCTCTCCGTCTTGTTGAAAATTGCCTCCGCTAAAGAAAGATCATTTTTAACTGTTGAATAGCAATCCCTTAATGCTCATGATTGCAATAACAATGTTCTGTGCGTTTCTTTCTTAAATATAGGGACCTCGAAATCAAGTCACATTGTGTAGGTTTTGAGTTTAAAAAATTAATGTGCATTTCATTTTAATTGCGTTCTTCCTACTTTCGTATTCCTTTCAATGGGCCAATTTATACTAATTAAACTATGAATTAGAGCTTTATGTTTTTTAATTTATTAGGTGAAGTCGCGGGTACTGTCTAAGACATGCTTCCAATAGGTCTCGAGAGATCGCATGTATTTGGTTTTTCCTAGAGTCAGGCTTAAGACGAGCTTGATCTGATGAAGTTTCTATAGGTCGTGCTGAATAACTTGATGCACAGCTGCCCTGCACTACAGGAATTTATGTATAGGCCAATTTTTTGATCTTATATTGAAGTGTGAAACAACTTAGTTTACTGAAATGTAAGCCATTACAGATTTAAAAAGATCCTGAGAATTTCCGTAATTCTTCCTTCAATTGTGCAATATTTTTTGCATTCCTAAATCATGCATGCATGCATGCATGCATGAACGTTTTTATAATAGAAGTTCATAAGCGTTAATGTAATAAAAAGAAGTTTATAAACGTTTGTGTTATAACATTTTCGTTTGTACGGCAGGTTCAAAACAAAAGGAAACCTAACGAAGCACCTGAAGAGCAAGGCACACTACAAGAAGTGCCTGCAGCACGGACTGCCTCATGACCCCCCTACTGTAAGTCTACACCTGCCACGTTTCTTTCATCTTCAATGCTAAAAAATATAAGAATTTTAAACCTTTACTCGGTGGTGTGGGGATGGATATCAGTAACTTTTTAGATCGTTTATGCCGAGTGAAGTACTTTCAAATTGCATCCCACTTTTGAGATTACTCGTACGGTTTGTTTCCTGATGTCTACTTTGAGAGACGAAGTAAGGTCTAATACGGCTGCAAAATTGCTTTGATGTTGTGATTTTTATGGTATTTATGAGTTGGGAAGTGACAACAACTTTGTAGTGAGTGTTGCAGTATTACGCTATTGAATTAGGAGACACCGATGTGTCTGCATTTGTGACGCAATTTTCTGCCTCTATTCAGCGGCCACTAACTTTAAATGGGGCCTAGGTTTGAGTTAATTTGTTCCTCTTATATTTGAGTTGTGCGTTCTCTTTGGATTGTGAACAATTAGTTGACACTCAATTTTAGATTTTATTTTTAGCATCATTACTCTCATGGTGAACATCATTTCTTTCATTTCTTGCTAAAAGTTGTGTAGTTAGACATCATTCATCAATTGCGCTGCAAATTCTATAGAAATGTAAGAACCATAGCAAGTTTAAAGAAAATACATATTCATTGCTTCAAGAAAGTTAATGAAATAGGTCGATTTCTAGGAAATCTCACTTTCAGGATGAAAAGGAAAACCGACATAGCTAAGAATATCATGGTGCCTTTAAGAAAGTTAATATATTGAGTGCTTTCAGAGCGGCGGTGAGGACGCCTCGACGGAGATGGACTACGATGATGATGAAGACGATGACGATGATGACGACGGCGACGAAGACGATGACGAGGAAGATGACGACTGTGAAGATGACCCTCGGGAGAGCAGGGAAAACAGCTCCATGCGTGACAGCAGTCGAGAAAATAGCTACTTTCGAGACAGCAGTCGCGAAAATAGCTACGCCAATGAAAGCCGAGAAGGGAGCTGTTTCAGAGACAGCAGGGAAAATAGCTACGTTAGAGAGAGTCGTGAAAACAGCTACCTTGGCGAAAGTAGAGAAAATAGCTATCTCCGAGATAGCAGGGAAAATAGCTACGTTAGAGACAGTCGTGAGAACAGCTACGTTGGAGAAAGCAGGGAAAATAGCTGTATTCCTGAGAGTAGGGAGAATAGCTGCATTAGAGATGGCAGCTTGGAAAAGAACTTCGTACCTTCAAACGGGGGCGGCTCCGAAAAAAACAAAGAAGGCTTTGGTGATGTAGCATCTCTGTGCCTGTCATTGGCGAGTATTCCTGGGCGTCCTCAAAAATTCATGCCAGTCGAAGACACGGGCATGGATTTACGTGTCTCCAGTGTTGCCTGCAGGAGTGTTGCGCAGGCTGAGGTGCAGCACACCACAGCTGCAGACGATGCTCCAATTGACCTCAGTTTCAAAAAGTCGTTCCACGATCCCTCACCGAAATCTGACCATGGATTATTCTCTTCTTTGTTGTCCCGCGGAGTGAGTTGCACCAAAAACGTTTCTGCTTCGCGGCCTAATTTTCTTCCTGTGGGTCCCTCCAATAGTGGGGTGAGTTTAGTGTCAACATTACCCGTCAAATCTCCAATAACACCTATACGTGAACAGCCTGCAGATATTCTGTCTCCGGTAACCGAATCCTCTATGTTACTGAAAAGCATTTACAACACTACCGAACGTGCCTCCCGAGCATCTTCTGTTTTGCTCAATCAA
Source organism: Platorchestia sp. MABIK (assembly GCA_014220935.1). Classification (NCBI taxonomy): domain Eukaryota; kingdom Metazoa; phylum Arthropoda; class Malacostraca; order Amphipoda; family Talitridae; genus Platorchestia; species Platorchestia sp. MABIK. The sequence continues at coordinate 212,876 of JACJUY010000198.1, read as the reverse complement.
GCTTCGTACTCAAGTTCTAGTCCGCAGTCTCAGGCGAGCGGGGTCATGATGAAAGCTTATCTCACCGAACGAGCAATTCAGGACACATTCATTAAACGACACCAGTACCAAGGTTTCGTGTCGTTTGCCGATACGGGTCGAGATACTGGTCTTTCTACGATCCATTCAGAGCCTGCGATCATTCAAAAAATCGTTCCAAAAACTGAACAAATGAGGCTTCCAACTGCAAGTGACATCGCTCCTCGTAATGCAGTCATTAACGTCCCTGGGGATTTACAGCCTACTCAAATGTCGAGTTTACTGAAGCCGAAAAATTATTATGGTGGTAAATTACTAGGAAACCGACTGCCCCTTTCTCCCGTATATTCAGCACAACCATCTGATGTCATACAAGTGTCTTCAAAACCACTAGCAAATCAACACTTCCCGGTCTGTGATGCATCAGCTGGCAGCTCAGCTCCATCATTTGAGCTATCGAAATCTTCTTGCAGCACCGCATTTGCTTCCTATCCTAGCCTTGATGGAGTCCTAGTTGATGACGCAACGTTTAAAGGTAAATTAAGAGCAGCTTTTGACTTGGTTGAAGCGAGTGACAAAAAAAGAGCTTCTTCCCTTGATGATCTATGCGAACACAAAGAATTTGCAGACTCCAGTGGAAAGTTCTTTAAGAATGTATCAGCTCGAGCCGTGAATGTGACTGTTGGGGTTCCTTGTGCCATACCCAAGAAAGCTCATATCATGGCAGCGTCAAGAGTTACTATGCCATCGACAGCAACAACTCATGGAACAAGTCAGCACACTGTTACTTCTCATATTCCGATCAGCCACACTCCCATATCTCGGCTCTCTCCTCAAGACTCGCATTTTGTTACGGAATCTGTTTCAAAATCGAGCTTCAGTTCTCACTCAGTCGACAGTTCTCGAGCTGATATTCCGTCAGATCCTATTCAACGAGTCGATGTAGTTAGTTCTTCGTCAGCAAACCAACCAAAATACTTCAACTCTTCCTTGGTTTCTCAACGTCCAATATCTTCTTCGACCAACGGTGTTTCAACCTCGCACAAAAAAATGACCAACTCGCCAACCGTAGCTAGTACCCTCGCTTCAGTCGCTACAGTTCCTTCTTCATGCGCCGTTGTTGCGAGAGGTGCACATCCCACACAACCTCATGTTTTTGCTGGTGCTAAGCTAACTTCCTCTGAACTGTCTCCTCTCTCAACTCCACCTCCTTCCCAGCCCGTTGTCCTTCCTGAAACCTCAATTCGATCATCACCCATCGTCTCCGTAGTGTCTACTTCAATTCTCCCTTCAACATCTAGCGTTTCAAATTCACCCTCAGTTACCATTAGCGCGCCTACTTCAATTAGATCTGATATTCCTCGCCAAGAAACTGTTTCTGCATCACCGAGTCAGGCGTCTCCGCTCGCTGTAACTGCGTCTTTATCATCGTCCAGCCTAACGACAGCGTCGCGCACTCAGACTGTGTCCGTGCCGTCGTCATCCAGCGCCGTCGCACAGCGTTCTGTGACTGTGCCTGCTCCATCGTCGTCCGGTGTTGGCGGTCCACGGTCGTTGACTGTCCCCGCCCCGTCGTCCGCCATGAACCTAACGGTGCTGAATAATAGCGATTCCAAAAGTGGTACTTCTTTCCTGTCCCCCAGTGGAGTCGTTCCAAACCCCGCTACTAAGTGAGCTTACGTAATCAATTGTGTTTCTTTCTAGCTATAAGTTACTTGACGTGGGATTTTTAAGTGTTCTTTTTAGGTATTGGGGCTCGCTGTTGAGGTAGGATTTTATGTTGACTCTGCTTGAGTAATCTGCTGCCATTTTATTTTCTGGAAAAATATGCGAAAACGATCTCACAAAGCCATGATTTTCAACTTTCTTTGTTGATGTTGTAATGTGCTCACGAGTTTTCTATTCAGTAATATGCATCTACAGTAGTTATTCTACACCCATTCCCGATTTCATCGATGTGGGGAAAAATTAGGTTGGTTTCTTTAGACTTGTATAACTTTTTAATGAATTTTTGAAATCAAATTAGGCAAACATGATGTCTTTGAAAGAGCAATCGTAGAAATAAATTCCTAGAATCATTTTGAAATAACCAATGTGTAATTGTACTAACGCTCAGACATTGAAAGCTAGGTGCTGCTATAGCGTGAGATCTACCACACCATAGCATGAGATCTACCCCTTGCTAGTACTGCAGCGGCAGGTTAGGTTACTAATGGATATTACTTATCTCCATACGTTCAGTATAACGATAAACACTTAATTTGTACATCTCTAACAGAACCTGGGTAGGCGATATATGGCGGTAGACCTCACGTTATAGTAGCACCGAAAGCTATTCCAGCAGTCGCTGTGTTGTCCTGTAAGCTGAAACGATTCATATTGTGGCCAGTCGATCTGCACCAGAAGACGGTCGTTGCCGCTGCTACATCTGCCAGAAGGAGTTTGCGCGGTCCTCACAGCTGTCCCTCCACATGAACATTCACTACATGGAGCGGCCTTTCCGGTGCGACTCTTGCTCCGTCTCCTTCCGCACCAGCGGACACCTGCAGAAGCACAAGCGCTCTGCCAGCCATTTCAACAAAGTTAGCTGAGTTCAATTTATATTCTTTGCGTGTTTTCTCAATGAGATTGTTCTTCTAAGTGAACTTTTTTGAAAGTTTAAATTGTACTCGGAAATGTGTCTTCAATATTTTTCAAGAATGGCAGCGTGTTTTTTTTTCACGTGTTATCTGTCTTAAGTGATCGATTGAAAGAGTTGTTGCGTATGTTGCAAGCAGAATTCATTTTCATTTAGCCTTTTATAAATTTACGTGAATAACTGTGGCTAGTAGTGGACAACTATATCTTAAAGCAAGAAGTAATCAAATTTCTATTCATAACTGCTGTTACTCTCATGCTTGAAGCTACTTCATAGTGTCATTTTCTATAGATAGTATTTCCATTGAGGTATGTGTTCTTATATACTCTTCATATTTCTGCGTTATTTCACTTAATTTAGAGATAGAATAGTTTTAGGCTATGCTTTGTAGTTTTGATGCGTGATTTCCAATGAATATATTGATTTGACTTTAATAGGTTAAGTCATCGTGAGCGTAGAATTTCCCCTTTTCAATATTATAAAACAACAGCATTGATATTCTCTTACCTAACTGATGTTCCCTATTTCTCAGGTGAACATGAACCTAACGTTCGGCGCTGCCAGCACTGACAACCCTCGCCCGTTCAAATGCGACGAATGTAAAATTGCGTTCCGCATTCACGGTCATCTCGCCAAGCACCTTCGCTCCAAGATGCACATCCTCCGACTGGAGTGCGTGGCTAAACTTCCGTTTGGCCTCTACGCTGAGATGGAGAGGACCGGCTACCCTCTCGCCAACATTGACACCACCGACTGCGAGCACTCGCTCCTTAGCCTCCAGGTGCGAGTTGGAGACTTGTTCAGAGAATAGACGGTTGTCATCAAAGCCTGTAATACTAAACTTCTGAGAATAGGAGGTTATTATCAGACTCTATAATACTGAACTACTGAAAATAGAATGTAGTTATCAAAGCCTATAATAATGAACTAGTGAGGACAGGTTGTCATCAAGGCCTATAATACTGAACTGCTGGGAATCCATGAGATGTTGGGTGTGAAGGAGGGATTACTTTTATGGGCTGGTCAACATTCCCTGCGTAGTGTACAATGTGATGCCGTGGGTATTTTTGGACGTCTGTTGGAAATATTCATGGTGTAGTCTCTTTTCTTTTTCTTTCATAATTTAATCTTATTCTTTCACAACTCGAATAAGGTGAGGAAATTTTTGACAGTGACGCCCTTAATATTACTATTGTTATCACTTGCCTCTTAGTTTACCTTATGTCTACAGCTGAAGTACAAAATTAAGAATAGTGCTTTCAGATAGCAAAATTTTAGATGACATTAATATTGTTATAGCATAATCGAAACTTAGTTCCTTAATTTTATAGGGCATACGATGAAATCCAAGAGATCTCAATAAAAGTCAAGGACGTCATAAGTCAGTGTTATTGATGCAGTTTGTCGGACAATTGCGTTGAAAGCAAATATGTTTAACTCCTTGTGTGCAAATAACCTTTTAAACTTAAAAAAAGGTGAGACGTTTTTTGGTATCCCCATTCATTTCTTCGGAAATGCTCTGAGCATCATTTTCCCTGTCCATTTTCGTGTATTAGATGTCTTTAAAAAAGAACCAATGAGGCAGTTTGCAAATAAATCATTTTTCGCGCCCCAGGGATTGGCAGACAAGTTGTTCGCCAAGGAGCCGGAGAAGCTCGTAGCCTGGCGGAAGGCAGCCGCTGCGATTGCGAAGGCCAAGAAGAACAAGAACAGACCGCGCTCCGTGTCGGGCTCGTCCTGCAACTCTGACGAGTACCCGCTTGCTGATGACCAGGACGATCCGTCGCCTCTACCTGACTCCGGTCAGTGACATTTTTTTTGTAATTTTTGCGCTCTATGTTTTTTATCTATGGTTCACGTAAAAATTTTCAATGAATTGAGTTCAAATGTGTCGGGGCTATTTTCGGCATGCGTTCAATACTATAGTTTACTTGTAGAACTGATATACGTATTTGAACACACTCGTATCTCCATAGCTCATACAAGTCTTCGTTGGTTCGTGGTTCTTTCAGCTTCATTAATATCCTCATCGTATCTTTTATTATTATTTTATTGTATTAATTTTTTGTTATTTCTTTTATCATCTTTATTATTGTGTTGTGATATCGAGGTGCTCATTACGGCATTTTTTACAGGAGACGAGAATGACAGCTCTCCGAGTTCCAGAGGCGGAGGAGACTCGATGTCATCTCCGTCACGGTCTCCGCAGTCCCCCGCGCCCCTGTCTTTCACTGCACCTCCCAATTCTAATTCTACCTCGTGCGTCACTTCCTCAACTGCAGGATTGGTTGGAAAAATGCTCTTAAATTGTCCGGCGGATTCTCTGCAACCTGTAACCACCGCGCCTAACACTGCCGCGACGGCTGCCCTGGCTGTAACATCTGCTAAGTCTACATCGGCGTCACCTGAAATGCTCTCTTTTCCATCGACCTATGGCTTGGGAGCTTCGTCGTCGCCAGTTCCGGCCGCTCAAGTTTCTGTTAAATCCCCTCATAGTGTCCACACTTCGTCCCCACCTGCAGCTAAATCCCGCACTTCTTCGCTCTCACCTGCGTCCGTGCACTCAGCGTCCGCCTGATTCTTCCTGCCTAGCCTGTGGTCCCAGGTTCTGCAAAGCGTGCTGGGGGAAACTTGTGCTCCCAATGCCAGAGTTGTATTCGTTTTACAGCATTATGTTCTATAGTGTTGGGATTGTGGAACTCCTCTATATGGCAGCGACAAGGTCCCTTCAAAATGATTACATCGCCAACGTGTTCCTCTCTGCCATGACTTTCACTTAGATTGTTATTCTTTCACTACGTGCGATGTTTACGAAGAGATCAGCTTTATGCTTGCTCTATCCTGAATTGAAAATTTTTTGGGATTATGGTTGAGAATTTTTTATTGCATCGAACATCTGACGTTAAATTTTTTAATCTTAATTCTTAAAAATATTGAACCAGCATCTCACTGGACACGCAAAATTGACACTGATCAGAGAAAAGTTGCGGATCCTGGTACCAGGAGGCACAATACCCTCATCTAATCCAAATGATGACCTCCACATGCGAGACGTGTTTCTGTCAGACTTGTTCTTCAACGCGCCTGCCAAAGCTGATGATTTTACAACACCCTTTTCACTCCTACTGGCGTTTGAAACAAATCACTGACCACCTAGACTTGGAATAACGAGGAGCAATGTTTTTGGATCCGCCCATGATTTTTTTCGCGCCTACAGGAACAAAAGTTCCTTCTTAGATTCTTTCTCTTCGTCTCTCGAGTCGTCGAATGACTTTGACAGTTCCTTCCTACTTCGCCGTCTTCGGTAGACCGTCGCATCATCAGTTTGGTGCAAGTTGTACATAGGAGTTATTGGATATTGAGTGATTGTTTTAGTTTATCTCCTGAGAGGGGACTAATATGTGCATAATTTAAGTGAACATTGTGCTAATTGTACAAAGGAATTGTTATGTCTTTGATATTTTGTGTAAATTAGATGATGTGGCACCTCATGTGCCGACCAGTCATCGAATTGGTGGTGCTCTCGCCTTCGTTTCACAACAAAGGTGCATTGTTTATAGAAGACCCTGCTTAGTTTGTACATCTGAAAGTCCACTGAGAAGGTCCAATTGGTTTTACTGGCGTATAATAGTACAACCTCCTCAACTCTTCAGCGTGAAACTCTCAACTCTCCTGCTCTATTCCTGGCAACTTGAGGCGAAGATTTATGTTGTATCAAAACTAGTGTGATCTGCCCATCGTTAAGCTTAATGCATTTCTGGCTCACGTCCCTTCGTTGCTAAAATATTCGGAACAGATTAGTGGGTGAAACCAGACAGATGCCCGTCTGATCTACACAATTCGGAAGAACAAACTTATCTTCTGTGTTTGGATGCGGATTTCTGAGAAACTAGAGTTTCAAATTCTAAACGAATGTACAAAACGAATTGATGTGTAACGCATGTGTTCTCAGCAGTTGGTTGCAACGTAATTGCGACGCGTGCACGATCGTAATGAGGGACTTTACTGCCTATTTTTGAGATGTTCTTGTGAAACTAGTGTGAATATTAGCTGCCTCCGCACCTCGCTCTCTGAGACTTCAACCTGACCCTAAGAAAATGTGGCTTGTTAGTTAATTTTCGCGTTCACAAATAACAACTCAATCATGGTTTCAAGGTGACGCATACGTACTTTAAAATCTAACGCTTTAATTTCACAAGGAAATGCATTAGCGATTTAAAAATGTCTCAATTGAGTAATTCAACTTGAAATTTCATTTCATTTCTTATTGTGTCACGTTTTGTACTTGACTTACTTGAACCCCTACAAGAAAAAAATAGCAAGCCCGTCATCATGTGGATGCGAATGATAGGGCCTCTTCAACTGAACAAATATGAAGTAATATAAATTACACTCATCGTTCGCTTTGGAAATCAAGGAAAGTTGGTCACTTCAACTGAATAAATTGAAGTAATATGAACAACACTTATTGTTTTCTTTGGAAATCAAGGGAAGTAGCCGCATTTTCTTAGAGTTGGTTGAGACACTGCTGCTCTTACTCGAGTCCCAAGTGCTCTTCAAGCTACAACGTCATGCATATCCATTTTGTACGTAGCTATTTCTATATCGATCAAAATTGAAAATTTTGCCCGTTGCAGCGTTTCAACGTCGTAGTGATGTAGTGTAATTCGGTATGTATATTTTGATACTGAGCTCTATAGCTGTTTTTATTGTACTTTTATGTATGAAATACGCTCTTGTTGTCTGTAAGGACGGGAGTTTGCAATGAGACTATTTTCTTAAGGTGCAATACCTCCTGTAACTCTGTACCCTGCTCAAATTGGATTAGTCCGTGCACGACCAGGTCTGTTCACCAGGGGCTCTATTTTTAAACATGTACACCGTAGAAGCGGTACATCCGGCTTTGAAAGTTTTGCGCACTGGGCTATGCCATGTTCAATTTTTTCTGACCGACGTTCTTAAGTTTCACTTGAAAAAACTTGAATCTCGGTAGTTTTCGGATGAAAATACAGCACGTAGCTTAATTCAAGTCGACAGAATAACTCAAGTTCATGGATGTACTGCCGCTACGATGTTGTAAATTACTTGAAAATTAAGCTTCAGGCTCATGGCAATAGCAATGTCTCTCTATTGATTGTGTGGCAATGAAATATGTTCTATCCTACAGTATTCTTTATATTTGAAATACAGTGTTTTCTAATAGAATTTTTGCTGCGAAATATGGCGATTTTACCTTGGTCTCAAAATACAATAGTTGGATAGTTTATACTTCTGGGGATTTGGCGTTGAAAATACTCGTGACTTGACCTATTTGTTACCCATGCCTGTTAAAAAAATTCTCTTGAAAAAGAATCTCTAAACTATGCTGTGTGTTCAATGATTAATTTGTGTAAAAATTAATTAATTTTTTAAGCCGACCAGTAGAATGTTGAAATTTACAGAAACCACCAGTTTTTTTTATGAAGCGCGTTATTTGCCAGTTTTGTCTTGTAATTTTTTTATTTCTGATCGGTGAGGTGGGGAATTATTCTTGCACAAATCAAGTCAACTTCGCTGCGCATGATATGTGATAAATTAGTTATTTTCAAGTTGAGGATCACAAGGTACATGCTCATGTGTGTCCGTCTTTTGTTCATTTTGAAGGCTTAGGAAAAGTTATGTGTGGAACTATCGAAATCATTTTTTTTCCTGGAATTTCGTGTAGTTAACTCTGAAATGATGAATCTACCCAGTGGTATGTTGTTTAATGTTCTACCCAGTGGTATGTTATTTAATGTGTTTCAGTTGTTATTTTGGCAGTTGTGTAAAATATTCTAAACTTTCTATTATTTGGGTTCAGATTTGTTTTTTGAAGTGACCTGCAAATGTCGCATCAAATATGTCATCATTTCTGTGCAATTTCTGCTACTTCTATTTTATTCCCTTCATTGATATAATTTATTGTTTCTCACGCGTGTTCGCGTGCAGAAAATCCTTGACTGAGTAGTACGAATGCTGATATTTTTGTTTCCAGGGCAGGATTGTCATTGCCACGTTTTCCTCTTTATTGCTAGGAGATGTTTGATATCCCTTGGCATTTCAGTAAATGTTGATATAAATAAAATCTACTGAGGATTTTCCCTGTCGCAAAATCACAAGATTCGTTTACATTTTTTTTTACCAAGCTGACAATCAAGGGATCTAGTTACACGCTCATCTACTCCCTTTTCGTAATGCCGAGAAAGAATCTTCTAGTTTCGTTGGGCAGTCCATTTCGCTGGTATTTACGTTGTCTGCGGGAACTTGATATTCATGACAATTATGTAAAAATGTTGATTGTTCTGTTATTACAGCTTTGAATAAAATGTGCGTTTCCCTCCTTGAACGTAACTTGTGTTTAACGTTATTGCCATGATGCTTAGTCTGCTTGACTAAATGTTTTATAAAACGGGGTATTTGTGAGCAAATACGTAAAAATTGTTCACTGCTTTGAAAATAAAATTAAATACAATTAGAGAAATATTTGAGCTCATTATTAGTTGCAGTGTGCAGATGCTGTTTTTAACTAAATTTTATTGGTTTCTGGAATATTATTTGCGATAAATCCTGTAACTAGTATTTGGAACTGTTATACATATTTTTGGAGAATATATTTCCTAAGTGTTCTTTACCTCAAGTTGAAAGTGCAGTTCTGCATTTCACCCATCTTCAGCTAATAGTACAATAATTGTTAACGAAATATAGTTCGGTTCAACTTCTGAAGAAATCTTCTCAAAGCGTCTATCATCTGTGGTACCTAGAAATTAGTCGTAATCCTCCCTCACATCTATAATTTTGTAAATTCCTTCCTATTCGCTAATGAACGTATTTATGTTAAACAGAACGCTCTGGTTATTAACGTTGAGAAGGAATCAACAGTAAGGCAGGATTTGACAAATGGGAAATAAATGTTTCTTCGTGCGTCGTCAGTTAATTTGGAGGCTCATAACATAAGACGAAAGGATATTGGTGGTCAAAAGTGAAATAAATTTGGTTCTGAGAGGTGAAAACCAGATAATCTACTGTGTAGGACACTATAAAAATGATGTAAGTGGAGCGAGTTGCGGTTGAGTGTGCTGCAAGTGTCTCTCGCACGCCTCTAAATGGGATGTGGGTTTTCCCCGAATGTGGGGCATGACCAGATGTGGGGCGAAATGTTGTCAGATGGGCAAGAGGAATTTTGGAGTTAGAAAAAAACTTATTAGAGAAGTAATAGGCTTTGTTTGTAGGCTCCACAATGTTATAAAGAATGCTCACTAGTAAGAGCTGCAGTGTACTATTGAATTTGCTCTGTTTTCCAAAGTCGACCATCGATAACCATCTGTTTATTATTTATTGTTTACTGATCTTTCACATTAACACAAACATGATTTGATTTTAGTGTTTCAACAAATTGAAATTGACATGAGAAATTGATGACAGTCACTGGCAACAAAAATTTATGGATTCAACTTTTCCGGAAATGAAATATTAGAATTTATAATTGATGCTCTGAAACCAATTTCAAAACTTTACACGTATCATTGATGATCAAAAGTAACCTGAATATAAATTCACACTTCCATTAATGTCCTTTGGTAGTAAGTACTAGGTTTGATTTTCGTATATTTTGTTCGTAGTAAAAAGACATCAATTAACCATTTTATGTAAGCTGTTTTATGCAAGCTGAAGATTTTCCTCTACGGCAAACATTTGCAGGATCCGCATACCGTGAAACTCACATTGAGACCATTGTTACATATCCCCTATGAAGTCGCTGATAACACCCGGAGAGATTGAATTTGCTTTTGTTCGCATCCGTCAATTCCTCAAGTACCGCAGTTGAATCGCTTTCATTTGGTGAAGCTGAGCGGACGTGTGTTGTAACTGTGTCAACCGGTTGCTTGAATTGTTTCGCAAGTAAAAAGGAAAACAGTGAGTAATAAGCTATCTAAAAACTCGTATGCCAAAGAAAAGACATAGGAGGGGA
>JACJUY010000198.1:158623-198655 GCA_014220935.1 Platorchestia sp. MABIK | reverse complement strand
CTTCGCAGAAAAACTTCCTGTAACGTCTTTCAGCCTGTGCGCTGAACTGCAGAGCATACATCTACAACTCTGAAGGCGTGGGGCTACATGGAATCGTCTCCGAAGCTCCATTAAACCGGAAACAACAACAACTCACATTGAAAGAGAAGTCCTGGATTTTGAAATAAATGAAACTTGGTAGAGCTGCTGCTCCAACTTGTAAAAGTCCACGTGAGTTCGAAAAGTATGACAGTGCAAAGTTATTGGACTGTTAAAGTGTTAGCTTGGTGAGATTTTGACAAGTGAAAAAGTATCAGACCAGTGAAATGTGTCAGATGAATGATCAGAACGGTGCAAAAGAATTTAAAAAATTTATTTATTACCTCTTCTGACGCATTAAAAGTTTCTTGGGTATGTTGAATGAATGGTGTTATGAAAGTATAGGGCGTGATTAGTAAAAAACGGATTGGTTTCAAGAAAGACAGACGTAAAGAAGACAATTTGTATGTCGTAGGTGAAAGAATACGGAAAGAAAAATGTATATAAGGTTCCTTGGACATTATTAAGGCTTTTCATAGAGTACACAATTTGGATTTTTTAAACCATGAGTAATGGAGATTGTGATGGAAAATTTTGAAAAAATTTTATAAGAAAATGAGCGCTACCTATTGATCTGACTGTATAACAATCTAGAATTGGAGCTAAGGAGTAAGTTGGGTTTCACTCACTCATGTTCCTCTTGGTGTTTCGTTTGTTTGTAGAAATTGATCTGTGTCCTATTGAGAATGGGTGTCTTGGGATTATTAAAAGCTGGAGAAATGCTTGTAAACTGAGAAATTTTTTGAAAGCTCACAAAATTTTGTGGTTACATATTCAGGGAAAGAACTACAAGAGATATGAAAAAATAAAGATTTCATCCCTTAATAGGGAGGTAAAAGTGCAATTTTTTCAATACTGATAAGAGTTGTCCTATAGGCTAGTGGGTGAGTTTAATAAAATAGAGCAAATTAGCATAAGTGCATAGAGCAAGTGCTAAATGAAGATGCAAATCCAATAACAAAATGTAAAACTTTGCAGTGGTTGGGCAGGCCTGGACTAGAAAATATCTTGAAAGTAGAAGGTGCTACTGAATAGTGTGAGGCTTTTGTGGGGTTTCTTTGGAGTTAGCCCCGTTGGTTAAATTTTTAATAACTAAACCTGCCGCTAGGTGGCGCCACGTGTTTTAAGCTTAACTCAACGCGAGAAAAACGGATACACCATCCACGGCTCTCTATCACTCACCCAACCCAACAACTGACACAACTATTTTTAATTTTTATTTACGAGGGAAGCTTTTACATATATTGCTAATCAACTTTTTGAATACATCTACTTTATTTACATCTACTAGAATACATCTACTTTAAGACTAGTGGCGCCATCTCTCGCGTCGAGTTAAGCTTAAGACTAGTGGCGCCATCTGGTGGGAGGTTTAGTTATTGAATATTTAACTAACGGGGCTAACTCCAAAGTTAAGCCGCTTTTGTTATAAGAGGCCTAAAAGGCAGGTGTAGAAGCAATTAAAGATTAGCTAGGGTTTTGTTTTTTCAGCAAATGGTAAAAGTTGTCTGAAATTTTGAAGTTAGAATGAAGAAAATGCTTAAAATGTATATGGTATAGCCTAATTTTTAGTAGAAATCAAAATTACAGCAACAGCCTTTGAGAATAATGCTGTTAGGAAGACGGTAACAATTTTAAGAAGTCCATAATTTACGAATGGATTTCTCTGAAATTTTTACTATATATGTGAAAAATGATACAATGATTATTTTATGATTGATATATTTTTTTTGTATCTGCATAAGAAAATCTTTTTCAATGAAAAAACAACAAAATTTAGATTTATAAAATTTGTTTTCACGGGTTACAGTTTTGAAGCTACAGAATCGGCAATACGTTTTTAGATAGCATATGTAGTTTTCTAATGATAAGGGTGAGTGGATTTTTGATAATTTAATTTTTTGCATTTTAGGAATTTTTTTAAAAAAGTTGAATTGCTTTTTTTGTTTTTCTTCTTCTTGTGTTATATAATTTGCAAAATAATAAATATTTCAAAAATTAAGCTGCCCTTATTGCTAGAGTTTGCTAAATCCTGTCGAAAGATATATATTCCATACTTGTATTTCAAAAAACCAATCCATTTGAAAAAATCAATTTGCAAGTTTCCAAAAAAACAGGATTTTCTTGAAAAATTCTGTTATTTTCTTAAGTTTTGAACTGTTTGTTCCAATAAACTCTGCTTTTGTAGCATATTTGAGTGCTATCGATTGATATATTTGTCATTCCTTTGCCTTTAAAATTATGGGAGAAAATCTCCATCATAAGACAATAAATGCAAGTTTTCTAAACAGTGATTTTTGTAAACATTTTTTCTTATTTTGAACGAAAAATTTTTTTTTATTCAACTCCTTTACTTTGTAGCTCTTTTTAAGCTCTTTTGATTGATTTGCTCGCCTTTTCCGTAGCTATGATACTGCGGCTGGCAATCAGCTATAAATTAATGTGTGTGTGCAAAGAGCAGCTGGATTAAAAACAAATGCCCACTTATGTCATAATTTATCTATTGCATTATAAGTGAGCCACTGGTTGCCCAGTGCATCATTCCGGGTTAGTTAACGACCGCCATTGCCATTCCCGCTAAAAAAAGTTTACAAAGAACTTTCAATCATACGGGAAAGGGAGAGTCACCCTGTCAGTCACGTGCTTCAAGGTTGCGTTACCCCGCTCCCCTCAACTCCCGTCTGGTGGGGGTACAAATGTGAGTATATGCCAGCCAATTATATTGTTGGATGCACAAGAAAATTTTCTATAAGATGAATTTAAAAACCGAAAATCAATGATTCTTTGGATTCAATTGGCATACTTGTGGATGACTGGTTTTTGGGGTACATGTCGAAATGCTTGAATGGGAGTACAAGAACTACATAGAAAAAAATTAAAAGACTAACTAAAAACTATAGATTGAAAGAACAAAAACAGCATAAGAGGAAAATATTCAAAAAATTGGTATACCATAAAAAGTGTCCAAAAAGTAAAGATGTTTGATAATGAAAGTTTAGAAAACTAACTCCTATATGTAGTAGTGTATAGGGCTGTAATTATACATTATCACTCAAAATCAAGTTTAAGAGTAGTATGAAAAAAACTAATGGCATACCAACTGTCCTGAATGGCACTCTGGTATTAGTTGTCATGCAGGGTTAGATGAAGAATGTAACCTGGCCAATGTTGATGCTATGAAAAATTTTCTAGTCAATGTGTTTCAAATAGAAGAAGACTTTTGACAGTGTCTGAGATGTGATCTGAATTGTCTACAATATGTTAACCCTTTCCTATAATGAGCTCACTTTTACAGAATAAATCTCATGGTTGAGGTTACATAGAATTATCCAAGATGTTTCTTGAATGTTTTATTAGATGAAACTGTTACAAAGGGCAGAAAATCAGGAGAAACATCATGTTGTTGTATATGCACAATATAGGGAATTGTTGGCAAGATAAGATTCAAGTAAAACTAGTCTATACACAAAGTTGCTCCTCAAATTCAACATTTTACACCATGATAATGTTTCTTATATGAGGCATTGGTGGTAATAGAGTGGTTTAAATCCCATGCTCCAATACTGTGCAAAGAATTGCATAATGAGGTGGCTCATTCTAGACATTCATTTGACAATAGTACAGTTCACTCTATGGAGTTTTCAAACATTTTTAGCTGACTGATTCAGTTCTCATATGTCAAATTTTAAAATCTAACCCAGATTTCTGCTGTATTGGATCTTTTTTGAGTAAATAAATCTTTTTAAAATTGAAGAACCTCACCTCTTGAGTTGGAAACTGAAAAAAATTTTTGGGGTCAGTCTGAGTCATGGAAAGTTATTATTTGAAGCAGATAAACTGTGACAAATGTAGTCTTATTGCAAATTTCACTAATAAAATGTCAACATTTTCAAGTAATTACTGTAGCCAAGTCTACTGTGTAATAATGGAAAGCCATCTTACAGCTTGTGTTAAGGTGAACATGTGAAAAACTTTGTTTTTAAAATTTTAGGACTTCATAAGAAATAGCTTTTTTGTATTGACTAGTAGGAATTAGACAAGGAATATCTACTTTTGATACTTTTATCTATGTTGATTGCTGTTCTCATTTTTGACATTTCTCTTGCTTGTGCTTAAATTTGTCTAGAAATTATCTTTCTATTTATTTCTTATCTCATGTTCTTCTTATCAATTGAAATTTTTAATTTTTATAGTGTATTAGATTTACATCATATTTCCAATATATCAATTTTTAGGATTTCTTTCTTTACATTATTACATTGATGAAGATAGAATAATTATGTTGGCTAATAATTTTTCTTTTTGTTTTCAGTTGCTTGCTTCTACATCCATATTTTTTTAAAATGTTGACTCCAATCTTTAAGTTGAGTCAGAATGATGATACTCTTACCATCACAGTCTATGCACCTAATGCAAGACTTCAGGACACAGAAGTTACTGCTAATGATAACTTATTCTATTTTAGTTCTCCTCCATACTTTCTGCGGTAAGTTTTTAGATTTCCTAGACATATCTTTGTAATAATCCTTGACTTAAGAAAAGTATCCTTAAATTAGCTACATATTTGAGAAGTTAAAACGTAATTATTTATGTTTGTTGTTCTGTTTCTAAATTTCATTTGTCAAAGCATTCTGCTGGAATTTGTTGAATTAAGTTTAAAATCTGTAAAAGTTGAATAAAGTAAAAAGCAACATTGGAAAATTTTTTCCTAATTTCCCTCATGTTTTGTTTGCATGTTAATAACAACAATTTTAGAAAAATTCCCTTCTTTATCTTTATAAGATAAAGGATAAGTGATAAGTTGTAAGAGTTAGATATTGTTTAATTCAGTTTGAAGTATTCCAAATCTGCTATGTTTATGAAATATCGTTTAAATGGTTATTAGTTTTACTAATGGTTCAAAATTCATTCAATTTAAGCCTGTGTTGCTCATCACTATCTTTTTCAGCCTGCATCTTCCTCACAACATTAAAGATAGTGAAACACGAAATGCTTGTCAAGCTACCTTTGATGCCTCATCACATTCCTACATCATCACCTGCCAAAAAGAAGAGCCTGGCCAATATTTCCCTGGGCTTGATATGCTGACCAATCTTCTCACTCCAAAAGCATCAAGCACTGTTCCAAATATTGAAGTTTTGTCTTGTAAGTAAAGTTCTAACTCTATAATATGTACTTTGAGTCTAAAATGATTTGCAACTTTATAGCAGTGCTGATGGTGTTGTGTACATACAAAGGTTTTTCTCTTGGAGGACTGAATTATTTTTATGTTACAGTATTTCTGAAATAACTATGGTAATGAAAAATTGTTTCAATAAAATGCCTTGAATAATAATTGCCTGCATTGCATAGCATAAACAAAGTTTTGACAGCATAGCAGTAAACCCTGCATCAGTCACTTGGAGTACCTAAACATTGTTTGTCCTCCAAAGCTTACTCACCCCAGCCCAAAATTATTTTCAGTGTTAATTTGAGAAATGAAATTGACTGCTAGTTCAGAGTATATTGGCAATCCCAGTGGAAGAGTTGGAATAGCTTATAGTTGATTAGTATTTGAAATGAAATATTACATGCTAAATAGTGGATATTATGAAAAATGGCCAAAAGTCTGAGCATTTGTGCACAATTTGAGTGGCAGGACACTCCAGTGACTAAAGTGGGGTTGAGAATTAAAGTTGCAGTTGAGATTATGCAAGTGGCATAAGTCAGTGGGCATAGGATATTCAATTGGTTAAAGTTATTAAAGTTTGTCCATCCTATACTTTGGGGGACTGGCATTCTGAGGGGAGACTGTTAGATTAATGCAGCTATAAATGTTTTTTTAGGCTTGCACTAAATCCTTTATTTTGAGTTCTTTATGCTTTCCTCAGTATTCATGTATTCTCTGCCATTTTTCTCTAGCTTATTTTCTCTCTTTATTCCTAACTTGCCATTTCTATGTACAGGGTATTGTGTGCATAGATTAATCATTTTCCACAGTTGGTACTAAATGGTGCCTCCTTCTTTCCTGGTGTTTGTACAGAGTATCTTGTGTGGGAACAAACATTGCACGCATGGTAGATTCCCTATTTTTTACTGCCCACACTAAATGTTCTCATCTCTTGAGATTGCCTTTGTTGTTGCTAGGAAGTCTTAAACTATTGAATGTTTTAATTTGCACTCATTTTTCCAGTTAGCTTATAATTTATCCTACTTCATCAGCTCACTATCATATGACAATTGAATTAAAGGAAACAAAAAATTGTTAACTCAAAATCTGGGTTATTTAGTGCTTTCTAACCTTTATTTCTGACATGATGGTGTAAGTAGACCAGTTAAGGGGGCATATTTATTATACTGCTCACTTCACTGTGCACACTTTTATCTCTGGTATATTGGAGTGCTGGTGCGTGTTAATTATGTCTCTGGTTTGTGGTCAAGACTTAAATAATAGTATAGAGTGGGAGTGATAAAAAAATTTGCATTCTATGAGTTTGCACTTACTCACATGTGCCTGTTTTTTTTACAGGTCTAGTGATGAATGAAATTGAATATCTGACTTCCCTTCAAAGACAAAGATTTTCCGAGTAGGCAGATTATACTAACTGTTTTTTTTATTGGGATGTGAAAGGTTTATATATTCATTTGATCTTTAATGATCTGTACTGTCTGATTTACACATTTGATCTGTCATGACATGATTGTAGTCCTTCTGGAAATTATTCTGATCGTTAAATTTTAGAAAAGCGTTCTCTAAAAAATTTCATTTACATATATAAAATTTTTATTTCTTCCAGCATCAACTAATGAGGCTGTGGCAGAAAAGACTCAGCTAGAAGAAAAAGAAGATGAAGCAAATTATTTTGAAGAATTCTATGAGCCGCAAAAGCTTCCTGAGCCTGCACTAACTGAAGGCCCAAAATATGGTTTTGCTAATAAGTATTCAAACATTCCAGTTTTGGAGGTGAGACTGCTATTTATTACATTTTCTTAATCTACTTGGTTGTCCATTTCTTCTCAAGTAATGTGCATCATAATGCTTAATTATTTATAAAAAGTACATTATAGCTTTAGTCAATGCAATGAAGGTATCAATGATTTTTGCAATTTCTATTTTATGGACTTAGCTGATTGTGCATCCGAACCACCTGTGAATTGAGCTGCACTGAAGAAATTTAGATTAGATTTAATTTTCATTTAATGGTTAGTTCTGTTTTTCCTCACTGTGATGATGACTCTCTTACATGGATTTATAATACAGCTCCAACATTTTGCACATGAGTGTTACAGGTTTTCCAGTCTTTTCTTTATTTATGTGCCTAGTGTTACCATTTAGTGTTAGTCATTTTTTCTATTAATATTTATTCTATGTTCTCTGGCTATACATAATTCATCAAGGGTATAAGGGGAGGTAAAATCCTGCAATTGTAGTGGGCTTGTTTTACTTATAGAATTGAATTTTATGACAAACAATTATGTGATGCATTTTTTCATTTTTTAGGAAGGTCTGTATGGTGTGCTGGATTTGCCTAGCCCCAACTCCACTCCTGTTTCTATGAGACGTCAATTGAGACGTGAAGATGAGGCCAGAAACTTCAAAAGTGAACACTATCTCGCCGACGTATTTGAAGGCTCAGCTACGGAACATATCAACTTCATCCCACAGTTCCGGTCTTGGGATAAAAGCAAAGGTGTGTGTTTTTGAAAAACCGTGGCTGCACTGCTTGTGAGCTGGCCTACTAACTCTGTAGAATGATTCAAATGGTGGTTGGCAGTTCCACAGCTTGGATGGTAGGAAATGGGGAAAATTTTTAGAAATGCCTGACTTTGTGTGAGTGAATGTGCAGGAAGTGTTGGGAATTCATGTGCAAAAATAGAATAGAACATCAAGCTCTGTTGATAATGTTTTAGTTGGATTCTGTCTCCTTCACTAGTACTGAAGAGAAAACCTATTTGATGCATGGATTATGGCAGTTAATTTTGAAAAATAGTTTAAAAAACTCAATATGACATGCAAGCTAAGTGGATGGGAGTTGATGCCTGACTGCAGAGTTGGTTGCTGGAGGTTTCTTGATGAAAATGGAGAAAATTGTTAAATTCACGTAGATCAAGAGGCATTAGGTCAGAAATATGTTATCCCTTTGCAAGAGAATGCTAATTTGAGAGTTGCTAAAGAATGTTGAAAACAGCATGCGGGTGAAAAACAATGAGAATGCACACATACTCACACCAGGCTTTTCCTCTTTACGAGAAGGTAGCCAACAGTAGGCCATAATCAATCACCCTTAGTCACTAGGAGACGAGAGAGGCAGCACAGGCCACACCAGAACTGCCTGGATCAATAGCAGCCCAGTACAACCCTTTTCCACAGTCAGGCCTGACAGCCATAGCTGGTTTACCCCGACCGCTTCATTTGTGTGCAGCATCCCCCCGCACATGACTGGATACAAATACCCCATCACATGCGGGCAGGCTTCCAGTGACTGCATCAAATAATTACATCCTTACACACTGCTTCCACTCACTTCTTTTCACGGTCATCCCTCTCGCCACGCCCACAGTCAGACCCCTCAAATAATTCACGTTTCACCCATCTATCCAACTCATCCGTAACCTTCCACGCGCTTCAATACCACTCACCTCAGACGTATAATTTTTTTTTTACCAACCGCTCAACATTCATTCTTTCAACATGCCAAACACATCCAAGCACTCTTTCATCCACACGCCGACTCATCTTTTTGACAACACCCGTCTGCTCCCTAACCAACTCATTCGGAATTCTATCTCTTCTTGTTACTCCAAACATGCTCTTCAAACACTTTATCTCAAATACATCCCGATTTTTCCTCTCAGCTGCTCTCAAACCCCAAGACTCTGCTCCATACAGCAAAACTGGCACAATTAGGCTTTCAAACAGTCCCCTTTTAGCACTCATACTCAAACTCCTACGTTCAAAAACTTTCCCCATTGAACCCAATGTCTAGCAGCGTTCACTCACTCGATGTCTCACTTCTCCTTCCGTACCATCATTCACAGCCACGTCCGACCGGAGGTACCGAAAATGCTCTACCTCCTCTAACACTTCACCATTCATCCTCACATCCAATGTTCCAAACACTCCACGTCTTGAACATCTCATCACCTTGCTTTTATTTACATTCATTCTCAACTCACGTCTTTTGCACACCCTACTAAACTTTGCAACCAGTCTCTGCAGTTTTTCCTCTAAATCAGCCACAAGTGCTGTATCATCTGCAAACAACAGCTGACACACTTCCCAATTCGTACCATTTTATCCCACCAACTGCGCACCTTTTCCCAACACTATGGCATGTACTTCTCTCACTACACCATTCATAAACAAATTAAACAACCACAGCGACATCACACATCCCTGTCTCACGCCTGTCACAACTGGAAATCAATCACTCGCCTCATTACCAACTCTCACACACGCTCTGCTATCATGTAGAAACTCTTGATCGCATTCAACAGTCTCCCACCCACTCCATACAAGCCTACAACTTGCCATAGGGGATCCACCCAGATACACCTTCTCCAGATCCATAAATGCCCAGTACACATCTTTTCCTTTTGCCAAGTATTTCTCATTCACCTGTCTCACAGCAAACATTTGATCCACTCAACCTCTACCACTTCTAAAACCACATTGGTTCTTCAGCTAGCATACCATCCGTCATCACTCTAACTCTTCCAATTAAAACTCTTCAATACAGCTTCCCAACGACACTCAGTAGACTTATACCTGTAGAATTACTGCACTCATACCTGTAACCCTTCCCCTAATACAACAGAACTACACACGCGCTACTCCAATCTACAGGCAGTTTACTAGCATCAAAACACACATGAAACAGATGTACCAACCATTCTACAACCGCATTGCCTCCTTTCTTTAGACATTCAACTGTGCAGCCATCCAAACCTAGAGCTTTCCCATTCTTCATCATATTCAACGCACCTTTCTCGTCTTCACGTCCTATTGGACTACTATTCACTTCTCCAAACAGAGGCATTCTAACATCACTTCCAGCAGCTACCACTCTTGCAACCCTATCATCCTTCACGTTCAGCAGTTCTTTAAAATACTCCGCACATCACATCCCTCCACTAGCAGCCAACCATTTGAATCCTTCACTCTTGCCTCACTCTCCACCTGTCCTTTCCTAATTCTAGTTACTTTTTTCCAAAAAACCTTCTCTTGAAGAACTCCCGTCTCCTAAAAACTGTCGGAATGAGCAAATTTTTATGTGGAGTAAGGGAGAATTCTGAGATTTAAACGATTTAGGTCTTTGCATGAAGGGTAAATTGAGAGTGATCAGTATAAAAGGCAATATGTAGAGACTGTGCTTAGAATTGTCAGCATACTTCCTTGTTTTGCACGGTGAGTAGAATGCACTTGTTTTCTGCGTTGTGAAGTATACTTGTTTATGTTTTTGGTATTAAAATGCTTATTTTGTGGTCGTTGTTGCGAAATTTACTCCTTTTTCATGGGACTCATGTGTTAAATGCTTCGTTTTCTGTTGTTTGCAGTGGAATACTCTCGTGAGGAAGAAACAGCTCTATTGCAGTTGCCTAGACGAGAAATTTTGGTAGATGCTGGCGAAGAAACTAACCAGGTGTGTGTGCAAGCTATTTTTAAATTATGTTACTGCTGTGTCCTATTCATGTCCTGATGTTCTGTTAGAGTGTTTCTTTGGTGGTTTGTAGTATGTGCGTTCTTCTGTCCTTCAGTTTAACAAGCAATTATCGACGGCACTGCATGCTGTTTCGGTTACATGTATGAGTATGTTGAGTTGCTTTTGTTTACTTTTTTTCCTCTCATTAAGCTTGTGCTTCTAATCAATGTCTTACACTTGGAATCTCTTTCGGACAGCATTGTGATTTTTAACTTCTTTATCCCTTAATTTTTGTTCTCTTTGAAATGTTATCTCCTTGATCCATTAATTTTTTAATGGCAGCTGAGCGATTACCATTGAATGTGGTCCTAAAAAACTAAAAGTGACTTGTAATGGAGTGTATCTGACATGCACAATGCACATACTAGTCGACAGTAAATGCTAAATATGGCAAGGAACCTGTACGTACAGTGACAAAGCGGGAATAAGCCAGTAAGAGCTGCTGGATCCTTACCCACGCTCACACGCATAAAGTGATCCCCAAATAACCGCAATACATTGGACGCATGACAAGTCTATCTCATCCGATTTGGAGTATATATAATTGTTTTAGTATTTTTAAATTCATTATTTTGACAGTAGAGACATGAAATACCTAACTCGCCATTTGCTTCTCATTTGATGTGGAATGTACAGCAATGTTTTAGTGTCTTCAAGTACACATATTTCGTGTCTTTTTATGATCATGAAAGAAATGCCGCTCAAATCCAATTAACGCATTTGTATGTGTAGATTGAATTCGTGTGAGATCAAGTGCGTGTTGATCACGTTCCAGGTGTGCGCCGGTCTGTTGTCCCTGCTGCTGTCCTGGAGCTACAACCACCGCATCACAGCAGCCGAGCCTTGTGTTGCCAGCGCCTGGAACATCACCAAGCTCGCACCGCAGCTCTCTTGGTTTGATGTATGTCCCGCTGAAAATAGGAGGAATTGTAAAACTTGGGAATGGGAACAGTGAATTTTCGCGGTTTTCTTTACCAAGGTTTACTGAACCTTACTAAACCTTGGCTGAGTTTGAAACGTTCTATTTTAGTCATCTACACTTTACTAATTTTATGAGGGAATGCTTTGAAAGAGTAACTTTAGTCTAGTATGTATTTTGTTTCAAAGCATTTATCGGGTGTGAGTTTCACTATCAGGGATGCTCATGAAGATGTTGATAAATTCAAATCAGAATGTATTAGAATTCAAAATAAAATTTCTTCAAGTGGAAAAATTGTTGATTAGCAATGAATTAAAATTGGTCTTGCTTTACATAAGGGTCTTGATGGTTTAGTAAGGACCAAAAACAAATGAATTAAACTTAATGCGAGTATAATACAAAAGTAAAACTCTTAAGGAATGAGGAGAAAAATGCTAATTCAGTGTGTTCATATACGAAGTTATTGATGAAATTGACGTGAATATTTCTAAATATCGAGCTTCTATGTCGGGGAAAAGACTTATTTTCTTGCATTACAACAGTGATAGGTTTAAACTTGTCAGGCTCGTCATCAATACGGAAGCTTCTTGATCTCTATTGGAAGCCGGTATAAAGCCTATGCTTTGTTTGGGGGAATCGAGGCATGCTTATATTGTACTAGTACCTGTTCTTTTCAGTATAAATATAAAGCAAGTTCTTTACAGTTAGAATACTTGCAACTTAGTGTATCATTAGTGTTGAATCCGCATCATTTGCTTCATAACACATTTGGATAACATTGTGCTCTGTAATCTTCACATTCTGGCATTAGGAATATCAGTGCGACATGTAACCAAACTTAAAAACTTAATGTTGATCTATTCCTCTATTTTAACGTTGTGGCGAGAGGCTTCCTGCAGCCATTAAAATACTTTTAGCAGATTTGCAAAACCCACTAAATAAAAACAATGTTTTATTAAATCGTAAACTCATTTTCAATGTCCCATTAAAAGAAATACCTCGCATGTAGTAACAGTTGAGGTGTAAACGTTACGTGTAATACTACCAGTGGAAAAAATTGAAAGTGATACACCGTTTGCAGACCGTTGAGAGCGTGGAAGAGAGTGTGCGAGCGTTCGCCCGTCGCTGCGTGGTCTTCCCTCTCATGCGAGACTTCAGCTTAGTGACGCATCTTGTTGATGATACTGCTGCTCTGCTCAAACTTGGTGAGGCTTCTTCTTTGTTACATTGCCTGTATCAGCCACTGCGTCCCTTTTACATTAGATTTGTCTAGCAATGCCCTGCGAAAATTTAAAGCTAATGATTGTTGTTTTAGTGAAAAAGTTATTATTAAAGATTTTTAGTGGTTCCACGCATTTGTTCAATTACTGTCACTCTGGTCCTTCTCAAGTTTATTTGAATTTTAAAAATTTCATATTTGAGATCCAATTGAATGCTTATTTGATTTAAGTGTTCCATTGATTCAATAATTTCACCTGTGCTGATTACAATTTTTAGGACTGTCCATCTTTTCAAAGAGTTTTTTAGTCTGTACTAACGGAGATCTTGTATTTTGGTGTCCTTTCAGGAAGGAAAATGGTGGTGAAATGTTTGCTTGAGATGCGACACATCTTCAACGAAACAGAGAACTACTATCTCCTCAATGACCTGTACATCACTGACTACCTGTTGTGGCTGCAGCACCACTCCAGCGACCAGCAGCTGGACGCCCTGGCTGATGCTTTGCTCCAGGTAAACTCTTGTTCTCTTGGATCTCATTTCATGGTATTGGTAAGGGATAGCCTTACCAACAGTTACCAATAGGTAGTTATGTGGAGTTGGTTAGAAAAAGAATTCATAGTGTAAATTTTCTCTTTGCTAGAAATGGTTCCTGTTATACATCACTATTTTTCCCTAATCTCTGTGTAGAATTTGGACTGCTTTCAAAACTGCGTCAGGTATCACGCTCGGTGTGAATCACACCATGTAACTAGAACACGTTCAATATGAAACTAAATGTAATAGTTTATTTGTTGTTATTCTGTTATTTTGTCATTTCAGGTGAAACTCGAAAAGGGCCACTTGGAGTTGGACTTGGAAAAGCTAGAGGAGATTGCACGCAAGACGGTTGAGGCAGACTCCTCACCACCGTCCCCAGCGAAGGAAGCGGTGGCTGTAGACGGCCTCAACGCATCGCTGCAGGCTCTCACGTTCAGCAATCCTGCCCACTCGGGTAGCTCCACTCCGCCAGCTGCATGTGCTGCTGTGCTCAATGGTGACCGGACTGCCTCTGGTGCAATTCTCAATGCTGATTTCAGTGAAGATTCCGAAGAGTCTAGCTCAGATTCTGACTCGTCTGACTCCAGTGACGAGTCTAGCTCAGATTCAGAGTCATCATCAGACTCGGACGACAGCTCCGAGCTGGACTCTGATGACGATGATGAACCTCAAGAAAAGCAAGTTTAGAATGTGTGCTCATTCCTTCACTGATGTAGCTAGTTTTTATACACTCTTAATGTTTAACTTTGATCTGAGTATGCATTGTTATTAGGCTCATAACTTATAGTGTGTCTTCTGTGAGGACCACTTAGGAAACAGATTTACTATTTCCTTTTATTTGTTCATGGGATTTTTATGCAAGGCATGATTGTTATGCTGCTGGATGTTAGTTAAGTGCCTTACTCATTTTAATGAAACTCAGTGTAATGACCTCTGATAGCACACACCGTAATGTTTTTTAACTAATATATAGAGGGAGGTTGTTTTATGAGAGATGATGGCGTGTCTGGCAAGAGAGATTTTGTCATTTTCACGTGTTGTAGGCGTCTTTTCATTAGGAAGAAGTACAGAATGGTTTTTGTTTGATCTACCGCTCATAGATAAACTACAATTTGTTTTAGCTTCGTGGGTGTAAAAATTTTTCAATTTCGTGTAATCCTCCTTCATCAATTGAATTGAAAAGTACACAGAATAATTCAGTATTTGGATTTATTTAACCCAAATTTCCTTTTGATTTCCCTTGTGGCCCATTGAGCAGAAAAATTTAACATCATCTATTAAACTTGCAATCACTTATCGGGAAGGCTCTGACGATGTCATTTATTTTTGTACTAACACAAGGGCTACAATTTTGCTCACGTGGTTCAAGGTGACCCGACCTTTTCAGAACTGAAGGTGCAGGAACCGTATTTGCTGTCCCACTTAATGTAACTTTTTGTCCTTCAGAGGTATCTGAACATACTCATACCGGATTCAAAAGTGAAATTTGTAAGGCTTGAACCTTCGGGACTCACTGTTGTCAGCATACTCGTACATGCTCCAATATTCAAGAGCACCTGAAAATTATTGCAATGATGCATCTATACCAACAGCAGAAAACTTCTTGCTTCTTGGGGCTAAAGAGGTTGAATGAGTACATTTTTTGATGCAGTTGCAGAAAAGTTTAGGTTGCTATCTTTGTATTTTATCAGCTTATGGGAATTATTATTTTAAGCATGGCGTGGAAAACTAATACTGAGATAAGACTAAGTTAATAAGACCCAAGTATTCCGTGAGAGTACAATTTGGTCAATTCATCTTGATTAGTTATAATTTGACCAGGAAAGTCAACATTAGGTGATGTGGGTTGCCTCAAGAATGTACTATCCAATCGGAAAATATGCTGCGAATGCCATAACAAAAAGTTAACTGAATGAAATAAAATCAGGCACCCCGACGGGGCACGGCCTGTTTAATTTTGTGTTGATGGGCTCGTGTGAAGGGATTTTGACGCCCCTTGGGTCCCGGAGTCTAGTGATCACTTCGAGTGAAACGGAGCTTATGCAACGACATTTGTATTGGTGGTGGGCGGTGAGTTGTTATGGGACGAGACTGATAAATTGAGTGGTGGTTTCCCTCAATTTCTTTTCATGTATTGGGTTTGCCAAAAAGTTCGTTTTATGAATGTCATTTTCTGACCTTCTAAATCGTTTTATGTTCTTATTCTCTAAAACCTGTAATCGGTACAACGAGCACGTTTACGTCAGTGTGCAATAAGCCTCCAAGTAGAGAAGTTCTGACAGTTTTGCTTGCATTCGAGACCATGAAATGGTGAACTAAGTACAGTACTACAGATATGTAATGCTTTTTTACTTCAGAAAGGAAAGAAAACAACAGTTACACAAAAATATGCCCCGTATATAGGTAGTTTCGGTTACTTTCCTTCCTTATTCAGAGTAAAAAGCATTAGATGTCAATAGTGGTCTTTGGTCACCATTTCAAGGGCTGGAATGCAAGTAAAAATATTGGAATTTTTCTACTTGGATGCGTACTCGTATTACACACTGACGAAAGCATGCTAAATGTACTGAATACAGGATTTGGAGAATAAGAACATAACGATAATCTTTAGAAGGTTGAAACGATGACATTCAAAAAACGCACTTTTTGACCAACCCAATATATCTGCGGTTTAAGTGTCAGAATTTTGAGCGAATATGGCGCCAAAACTATACCTTAGAATTTCAATTCGCATAGTACCAAAACTATGGTGATGAAAAGCAACCTACGAGTTTTAGTGTTAATGGAAGACGTGGTTCAACTGTAATGTTACCTTCATCAGCTATTTTTTCTAAAAAGGCATACAGCGTTTCACATCAGTGTACTCCTATCGTTCTACAACTTCAATTTGATTCTCTCCCGTCTGCATGTTTGTCTCAATTTCTCTCGTTCAGCTGCGTAACTCTGTTTTTAACAATCAACTTGTGAGTAAGTGCGGCTAATTTCAACTCCTTGAATATTTTTTTTTTTCTATGTCTTCAACTTTTATGTCATGATGGAATTCTCGTGGTACGCTATTTCACTTGCCATTGGCATATAATACCAACAATTGGACACACGCAAACGTCATGCCACTCGTTCTAAAGTCTTCCTTGCTCATAGTTTTATCTGAGCTTCACTGCGACAATTAACTCTCAAGGTAGGCCTCTCACTCCTCCATTCTGTTCCTCTCCTCACGTTGCCTACATTAATGAGTATAAACTATCCATAGAGAATGCTATCAAGTTATCTTAGGTATAGAAAAGATGTTTTTTAAGAAAAATAAGCAAAGATGTTCATTTAAGAAAAATGAGAAAGGATGTTTTCTAAGAAAAATAAGAAAGGATGTTTTTAAGAAAAATAAGAAAGGATATTTTTATTCCAATCAAGCCTGATACATATCATCTTGTGCATTGGTTTTTCAAATGCCGTATAACTAACACCAGGACGCCATGACTGTTACCCCCGGTCAAACTAGTACCCGTTTCCGACACCTGGGTAGAGTGGGGAATTATGGCTGAGTTCTCCCTTTTCCCAAGGGGAAGAATCGCCGGGCGGTACTGCCGGGATTTGGAATGCCAACCCTTATCCGTGAAGGGCACGCGCTCTTAACCACTCGACCACGGTGACCGTAGATCAGTGCCTTCCGCTCCTATTTTTTGTGCGCACTTCTCACCTTTCTGTCTCTGTACATTTTTCGCTACCTCCTCTTTGTTTTTCTTTCCTCTTCCTTCCTAACATGCGGTTTCTATGCGCATGGTATCCTGTGGGGGAACACACTTTGTACATTCCAGACTAAATTATTCCATCTCTTCACACTCTTGAGTTTACCGTTGTTGTGACTAGTCTTCAACTAACATAATGATGATGATAATAATCTAAACCATGAATTACAGATTATTCAGAGTTAATTAAAAAATTTTTAAGGGAATTTGCGTTTTAGTTCTGTGTTTTACTGACTACGCCTGAAGTCAAATTTTATCACGGACATGCTTGCCCGACTTCGGTGTCGCTAGCGCGGGTTCGTACTGCGTGTGGCATCAGCGTGCTCGCAATTGCCGCCGGACGCGACGATGTTGTGGTTGTCGGTGTGCTGCGCACGAGCGGCGGGAGTTGGCGGCACCTCCAACGTCATGTCTCTGAAAAGGGTCAGTGGTTAACTTCTCAACACGTTGCTTGTTATACGACCCATCGATAGGTCGTTCGAAAATTTCTAACAATCTTTTAAAATTAATGGTATTTAATGGGCTCGGTTAATGTTGGGTATTTATAAAATTGCTAACAACTTTTGACTTTAAATTTTAGTTGAATGTTGAACTTCAGTTTGACCCATCGCAGTCAACGTGTTTAGCCTAGAATTCAAACTGTACAAGCTCGCGGTGCTATGTGCGTGTGATCGATCTTAGGTTGAAATTACGTGGAAATCACCCGAGGATTGTCTTCAAGAGTTGAGTGTAATAGTCTTGAAAAATATGCTGATGGTCCATATACGTTTTACATTTTGTCTGACGGTAGTATATTTTACATTAAAATATTGTTGGATCTTGAGGGATGATCATTGTTATCTTCCTAATTGAATTGGTTGCGCTACTTAATTGGAAAAGGTGGCTGCACTTCTTTTCTAGAAGCTAATTCGCTTTTTTGAGCGATAATTGGTCATCTGTACGCACCAAAGATAGAAAAGTTGTCTATTCAACCATGTGGAAGTTCAAGAGATAAAATGGTAGTGTATTAGCAAGATCAGCGTAGACTTTTGTTTGTTTAAAAATAATAGAATTACTTTTACTCGTAAGTGGAGACTCGCCTGAACCGTAAGTTGACTCAACCGTGACGTCCTGAACTAAGAGTTAGGTAGGCCTTCTTTTTGTTGAAATAGAGTTTTTGTTTTGTAAAGGACCATCTTTTTTCGGTTCTCTGCTGTCCTGTTTTTCAGCATCTAACTTTCTTTTTCAACTTTTATCTTGTTTCCTAACCTTCTTTCTTATCTTACTGTTTCTATGCGCACAGGATCCCTTGGGGAACACCCCTTGTGCATAGATTCCACGTTTCCTTAACTCCATCCTAAATGTGCCTTCATCCTTCCTCTCTTTGAACATCTTTGTTGTGCTAAAGGGATGCTAAAACTAATTTATAATCAGTCAATCGACACTACTATGACCTGTAAGTTGACACTACTGTGACTCGTAAATTGACCCTACCGTGACTCGTAAGTTGACCCTACCGTAACCCGGATGTTGACCCTATCGTGACCCGTAAATTGTCCCTGTAGTGACTATTCTTCAGTCACCCCTCAAAATCTCATCTAGTAATTTCAAGTGTTCAGTAATCCTAAAATGTATCAATATAAATTTAATCATAACGAAGCTCCATCCTATATCACTGATTCGCAGCACAGTAAAAGTACAGTTAAGACCACTACTTCACTTGCCGCATTGGAACTCAATAGCCGAAGTAGCAACAACAAGTCTTACAACCCTACCGTGACCCTTACGATGACTTTACCGGGACCTTTACGTTGACATTACCATGAGCTATAAGTTGCCCCTAATGTGACCCTTAAATGCAGAGTTGTGTATTTGTCCCAGTTCATGCTGCGGTCGGAGGCGCTGAAGCTGTACCGCGCCGTGCTGCGCGACGTGCGCAGGCTGCCACCGGGGTCCCAGCGGGAGGAGCTCACGCAGTGGGCCCGTGCCGAGTTTGAGGCCAACCGGCACCACCAAGACGAGGTTACTAACGAGCATAATATCAAAGCTCAGTATTTTTTCTTGCTTAATTTCTACTAATATTTCAATTTATGTTTTTGTTGATTTGTCTAGTAGCCAAAACAATTCAGCGATAGATTACTATGTATAGAGACAAACTTGGTGGTGAATTTCTTGTTATGTGCCAGGTTTTCTGAACATATATGCTCGTTGCAGGAGACGATCAGAGGACTCATCATGATGGGCAACAGGCAGTTGAAGGAACTGAAGCACACCATCGCTTTAGCAACATCTTGAATGTGATATTGTCGTGTTCACACCTCTGATAAATTCCCGCTAACTCGAGACATCTTGTGGTCTCACACGTTCAGCATCTAGCCTTGGGCGAGATATTATGCAGTGGCTTCTGTGCGACCTGGAAAAAAAACTCGTTGTAAGTGATAGGTATACTACGTAGTATATATATCAACGTAGTATAACTCGTAGTATATTGATAGGTATACCACGACAAATTGAAGCTTAGAAATATTTCAAGATGAAGTTGTTAGTTGGTAGACAAACCATAATACGTAACAGAATGGCTGTGGACTAAGCGTTCACCGTGCGATCTATAGCAGTGCGTGTTTACTATCAGTTTTTTTTTAATTCATCGTGTTGCTTGAAAAATGCTTCTCCCACAATTTTGTTTGCGTTTTTTTTTCAAGTTTCCTCATTGCTTATCTTCAGAAGCTCATCACACAATAGCTTGTTAGAGCTCTTGATCGATGGCATCATGTTTAGCTCAAAAACGAGGATCTCTTTATTAAATTTTTTGAATTAATGCGTACTCGTGTAATGTGACTAACGGCAGTTGTTGCGTTTCTGGAAATACGTGCACACGGACTGGGGGTCCTAAATTACACGATTTTAATGATTGGTCTGATAAATTTTGACCGGTTTTCTACGGTCACATAATGTAATTTTAGCGTCGTGCAACTTTTAGGGAGCTTTTTCCATCTGTGTAACGCAGATGACGAAAACGCTTCATCAATCTTCATGATCGATGACTAACAGTTGATATAAAGGTATAGTGTTTTGTTCATACGTACGAAATTTATTTATCTAAAAATTTCCACGAATTTCGATGTGTATGTAAAAATAATACTAAGTAAATAAGTTGTACTTTGTTCAGTTTGTTGTGAAGTGTCATCTTAAAAACTTCAGCTTGGCGAAGTGTTGAGATGTGAACTAGACAAAAGCCCTCAATGAAATTCTAAGCCAAAGTCGTTTTCTTTTACTACGAGTAAAAACCGTTTTCTTTTACTTCTCTGAGCAGCAATGGGCAAAGCGTTCCACTTTAGGAAAAATGGTTTTTGGTTCAATACCACAAGATTTTCCATAACATTTACTTGAACTGGCAGCTCCTCGGGTGATATTAGGATGCAGAAAAGGCGAGCAGGATTAAGCAATGAAGATGGATGCACTAAAAATAGTAACGGCCTAGGGGACAGTTTTTAGCTCCAACACGCAGGTGTTTGCTGGCTTTGATACTTTATCGCTAGAGATCGAAGAAAAATAAACCTTTCTCAGTTCCAAATTCATTAGAGGCAACGATCAGAACATTTTGCGCTGCCTGTAAGACACGTTGTTAGACACAGATAACTCGTGATTGATTCCACTTTTAACTATCATTGGTGAAACGAGTCGTGTCACCACTGAAGAAGTATACTTGAATCAAGCTCCATGGGCTGTTTTTTCTCGCGTAGAATTTTCAAGAAATGTTTAGCTTGTTTTGTATTGTCTAGCTCAATATTTGTTGTGCTTAATGTTATGTACTTAGGTACAAACTGTGAAATTCCACCACCAAAAGAGTGAACGGCGGTTCGTGGACCTTACGCCCGATCGCTGGGTAATAAGTCAACGAGAAAAGCAAGCTCAGCACAGGGAAGGCGACAGAGAAAGTGCTCAACACCCTTCGACGGTTGAGCGCTGCCAACCGATCCCAACGAATCTCCAGAAGCTGCAGCAGTCACTGCGGCTACTTAAGCATTGGTTGACTGTTAGATAGGGTCATTATAGTACGAGAATTTCTCTTGTAAAAGTCTGTTAGTACCACCTTTTGACTTGTTAATTTAAAACTCAGCCGGCACTCTGAGTGAGAGTCTACGTAATATCTGTGTAACTTCATATCGACATATCCGATTTAACGTAATTACTAGACCTTTAATTCGTCACCATCGCTGCATACTCCGAGTTAAGTTCTTTGGGATTGTCTATTATTTTATCATCCTCGATATTTGCTAGTTTCATCAATCTCTTGTCATATGTGTGTTCACCCTTCGTTAAAACAGTAAATGTATGGCCGTACTAAGATTTGTGTTTGATATATCCTGCTGAAATAAACCGTGAATTTGAAGGTCAACCTTGAAACGACTGACGAAGTAGGAATAATTGTATAATAGATGGGAAAAGAAAAGAAGGCTACGACATTAATTCTGTAGTCTCAAAAGGTGCTTTATTTTTCTGGAGAGAATATAAGGGAATTTTCTAGGTTAGAGCATCTGTGACTTAGAAATTCCAAAATCAATGTGTTCAACGAAAAATGGTGGAATCCATTTCCAAAATTTATTTCGCCGTCTTTTTGAGAAGATGCTTATATACTTGAGTAATTTATACTTCAATCAAGTTGATATAAGCCATGGGTTTCAAATACCTCCTATCCAATTTCAAGATGCGATGTCATCAGTCTGCTGAAAATCTTATCATTTTACTTACGTCAGTCTGCGAGATATAATGGCAAACGCGTTCTA
This sequence comes from Platorchestia sp. MABIK, assembly GCA_014220935.1. NCBI lineage: Eukaryota > Metazoa > Arthropoda > Malacostraca > Amphipoda > Talitridae > Platorchestia > Platorchestia sp. MABIK. The sequence continues at coordinate 176,709 of JACJUY010000198.1, read as the reverse complement.
ATTTTCTTTACATAACAAGGAGAAACACCCTCAACTCGCAATATGAGGTCTTGAACCCACAAATTTACCAACGGAAGGTTAGCCTCACTAAGCCCTAGGTAGAACAAGATGGCTTTTGCAAGTCTTTATTTCTATCTCAGGAATCACAAAATTCCGTGAATGTTCAAAACCGACAATGAACACTTAGTTTTTATTCACTTCTTCAATTTCCTGTGGAATATTTTCGTTCAGCGAATTGAGGGGTTTGAAATAATCTGTTTTCGTTTTTCATGTTATGTTATTTCATGTTAATTTTGTAGTACTATTTAAATTATTTATAAGTTGTCAGCCATCTCTTAGAATATAAAATATCTAAGAGATGATATTTTGATTTAATTAGCCCTTGACAGGGTTAATCTATTAGCACGCCACTTATGGTTTGTCTATTAGTACGCCTCATATGGTTTATCTTCTTGTACACCTCGGATATTTTGTCTGTTATTACGCCTCGGATGGTTTGTCCATTAGTAGACAACGTATAGTTTGTCTATTATTATGCCTCGTAGGGTACGTTTGTCTAAGGACGTCTTATATTAAGAAAATTTAAAAAGCCAGTATGTTTTCATATGTCTCATATGTCAACTATTTTTAGAATGAACAGTTTTTTTTCTCTAATTCTTTCTTTTTTATTAAATTTCCCCGCGGGGCTCAATCAAGTCAAATCCACTCAAACGTTACACAATTGTTTGTTTAGTTAATGCGAAATCATTACCATCTGTGTAATATTGTTGTTTAGGTGATATTCTTGTAAAATTTACCATTTGAGATTATTCCTCGAAAGCATAGGAAGTGTAAAATTCCTATCTACTACTATTCCTATTTAATACTATTATTTATTTATATGGTAATATAATCATTTTAGTTTTGTGTTCGCTTCGAGCGATAGTACTTCAAATGCTACATTATTTATATGATTCATGGCTTAATTTTTTATTTCTTACAAACGTTCGTAGGGAAGAAAGCGCAAGTTTTGAACTCTTTCAATTAAATCGTTTTAAATAGTCTTAATCTGTATTGTTCTAACTCTTGAAGCCTGTTGTTAGAAGCAAAATTCAAAGAACTAAAATTTTTCATAAACTTCATCGTAAAATTCAAAAATCAATACGTGTATACATTTCTGAGCAAGTGCTTTTCAAATTTTCAAGTGTTTTAGAGATTTTCCATTCTATGTAGCGGGAAAACATAGAGAACTTTGGCATCACTTCGGCCCGGCCCAATATTTGTTGCCAGTTCGGGCTTGTCAACTGACGAAAAGTGAACTGAATAGTGGAGTGTTTCTTTCCAAGAACGGACGCAACTTGCCCTTAGTTGAGTGCATTTTGAGGTATATCGCTGACTTTTTTCGTCTGCAGGTAAGGGATAAATTAGCAAACCCCATTATAAAATTTAGGAGTTATTTCGTGTCAAAGTTTTTTGTACCATTGTTTGGACGACTTTTTCTCCCAAGTTTTATTAAAAATTAAATGTTACATGGAGATGAAAAAATATTAAATGATGAGATAAATGTCTTCAAATTTTGATTTGTTGCCTCAAATATGTCGTGTTTTTTTAGGACGATTATTTTTTTACTCAGAGTAAAATGGGCTCTGATCATTGTTTATTGAATATAATATTGGAGAACTTGTTAGAAAATATCAAGTTGTGACAAGAATTTTTTTGGGGGCTGAAATTCTCAGTCTACTATGATAATACCTAATTCATTATTTAAGTAGATAAATGATTTAAATTTTTAACAATGCATTTCCCTAACATATTGTTGTAATTATGAAATCAAAAATAAATAATTTTCATGTTTGAGCCATCATTTCTTGGAGTATTAAAGCCAGTTATAAAATGATTAAGACTTCAATAAGTTTTTTTAAGTTGTGCAATTTAATAAGTACAAACTTAAGCATAAAATTGTTAAATGGTCTCTATTCAGATTCTTTTCAGGTATTAAACTCAGCTAGAATAGATTTGTGTTGTGATTCATAGAAATGATTAATGCTAGATTAACCACCATTCTTTCTGAAAGACTTTAGAAAATCACTCTTATTGTTCTTATTTTCTGGCTGCATTGATAAAAAGTTTATATTTAGGGGATTTTATTTACGATAATTTGAAAGAAATAACCGTGACATGTTCTTGGCCCAAATATTTGGTAGATGTCAAGGAGAACTGACTATTAGATTTTCAAATTTCTGTTGCCTGTATAATGTTGATTAGTTCAAAATAAACAACTTTTATTCCATGCACTTTCCAGAAAAAACGAGTATTTAATGAGTTATAGCAGTGACGTAACATAACATTACTGAACTGATCTAACCTAAAGTAACCTAAAATAACACTAAGTAGCCTAACATAACTTAACAAAACTTAACGTAATGATCATTCGAGCACATTGAAACAGAGATTCTATCAAAGTCTCCCCCTTGAAAGGATTTTTCCCACTTGAAGACTAAAAATGCAGTAAGTAACCCACTGTTATAACTCGTTAAATAGTCATTTCAACCGGAAAGTGCATAGAAGAAAAGTTGTTTTTTGATTAAATTACCATGATACAAGCAACAAAAATTAAAAAAATGATTAGTCAGTTCTCATTAACATTTACCAGAAATTTTAGTCAATGTAGGGTTAATGCTTTGGTCATGACATCTCATGATTTTTATGGCAGGAGCTTAAGTGGTTCTTGCCAGAGTGTATTGGCATTGAGATCTGTTAACTTTGTCAGTTATTTTCATTATTTGTGTAAAGAAGAATGGTGCATTTGAGTCCATACTATCATCTATGTTTACTGCACAGAAAAGAGCATCTTCAATCTTTTGGTCAATATTGATTTTGGGCCTTTCACGGAAATAAAAAATTCCGTTCCAAAGAAGCACCAAAGGAACACATTTAAAAAACGTTTTACAGGAATGACATTCTGCTCGCTGATGCGTTATTTCGAGATATAACAATAATTACGTTCAGATAAGAATAACATTTTTTGGTTGGTTGCTTAGTCGACGCATTGTTGGGTGACGCCCACTTTTCTAGCGGGACACGCCCACGTCTTGGCGGGAAACGAACAAAGACCGTTTGGTTAAGTTAAGGTAAGCTATTTTAGGTTGATTTATGTTATTTTATATTAGTTTATTTAACTAACCTGCCATAACCTACCCTAACCTCGCCCATCGTTACGTTAATACCGTATTACAGCATATTTACGTGTCCGTTCTTTCACTTTCATATACGACGTTCTTATAACTACAAAGTTGAATAACTCAAAAATAACGCATCAGCGAGCAGAACGTCATTCATGTAAAACGTTTTTAAATATGTTCCTTTAGTGATTCTTTGGAATGGAATTTTTAATTTCCGTGAAAGGCCTAAAATCAATATTGACCAATCTTTTAAATATTCTACATGTACTAAGTGTAAGCAAACGTGTAGTACAGATCATAATTTTCTTGTTTGCTGGCATGTGTGACACAACACACTTAAGCTGAGGTTTCAGAAATTTTTAAATAAATCTGTATATTAGTCAATTTCTTTAAATTAAGTTCATTCTACTGATGTAAAATTAAAATTATTAAACAAAATTATTAATTATCTTGAAACATTTATGAATATTTTGGTTTGTATTTGATTCTAAATCTTTTGAGTTGGAGAAATAGAAATGTTAAATAACTTTTTTGGCTATTGAATTGTTTTTCCAATGCTGCTTCAGAAAAAGTTTGGGTTTCTCTGAAAGGTAAGAGGGAAGTAGCATAAAAGGTAGTGTAGAGAAATGCTACTTACTTTAAAATGCAGTTTGCCTTAGAAATATTCCTAAATGTCAAGGAGTTACAAGTATCATGTTAAAAGAATGTGGTTGTAGCATTTGACCTTGTTCCTGTCATTGCAAGGTCATAGGCCTGCCACTCCTCAAAATGTCCTTTAATGGCTGCATCCTGCAGCTTATTTTCCGTGTGCTGCTTGCTGTTGGTAGTCTCTAATAAGGTGTTTGTTCCTGAGTATGCTATTCCATTTATTAGGCTGTGAAAAAATGTTTCCTTTGCAAATGTATATTAGGGTTCAGTATTGTATGCTGAGGGTACTTTAGTATAAATTTCTATAAAAAATTGTCATCATTCAACTTGTTTGTTGCTTTACTTTCTGGTTCCCATCTTATTATATGCTTGCTGAAATTTTACTTTAAGGTGTTCTCTATACCAAGCTTTTACAAACCCAAATGCAATGTATTTGTTATTTAAAAACCAACAAATATTATACTGAATTGAAAATTAATTTCAAATGCAATTAATGTTCAATTTATTGAAGCTTTTGAAAATTATTTGAAATTTATTCTGTAGATAACATGTAGAAGATTAATTTGGTTGTACTTTCTTTGCTCAAATTGCCTTCCTCTGGCAAATGTAATCACTAAAAATTTGCATTGGAGTGTTTTGCTGTGTAAAAAAGATTTGGGACTCTTCAGGGTTCAATAGAATTCCTGGGTTGCCCTACCACAAGTGTTCATGCTTTGAATGTGCCCTTGTTGATGGACCACAGGGACTTGGCATTACCCAGAGGTGTCCTCAGCTATTGAACAAGTTAATTGTAGGTGGCTTGTGCCTCTTCAGGGAGCTACAGATATTGTACAAATGAGAATTACCACTCTCAGGAGAAGATGCAAAATCCCTTGCTGTAGGTTACATAGGCCTTCCTTTTGTTAAATTAGAAATTTTTTGTTGCAGACCATTTTTGGGTTTGTCTCTTTTTTCAACACATTACTTTCACACAACACTCATTCATTGTTTGTCATGTTTCATGAACTTCTTCCAGTTGTGTTGTTTATATGTATAAGGAATGCTGTGTTAGAACACATGTGTGTGTAGTTACATCTTTCCCTGAGTTCCATAATGAAAGGTGTTTTTCTTAAGGAACATGTTTCATGTAGTTATGGAGGCTTAAACTAACTTTTCCTTGGCTAATTTTATCAGGGAAGAACAGTAGAAATTGTATAAGGAACAGTAAAAATGACTTATGAACTTTTGTATAGTTGCAATAATTCATAAGGCGCTGGGCAGACAAACAAGGTGAATTCAAGGGCTAAATATTACTAAATTGCTCTTGGTTATTAAAAGGAAGGAAAATTTTGAATAAAATATGTAAATTCTAGAATCAAAACTAGGAGTGGAATTTTGAGAGATAACAAATGTATTTCAATGTTTTATTTCACCCACTCTGTGAATATTTTTATCAATGTAGTCATGATATCAATTTATCACATCAGCTGATCAGAATACTTTTAATTCACTAGAAATTTCATTAGATGTGAATAAGCAAAATCTCAAGGCTGGAACCTATTCAAATTGTTCTTCAACATTTTTGGATATCTTAATCTGTTGCAACTATGCATTGGTTGTGTTTTGCATGACTTCTATAAAATTAAAGCCAAATTACTCCATATGCTGCCAGGTTCAAACCACCATTAGCCTAACTATTGTTTTACGATCTATTACATGTTCTCCTTACTACGCAATGCAAGCCGACTCGTTCTAAACTTTTCGAAAGATTTGCTGCTTACTCGCCTGTGAACGAGTGGTCATGGCGTCTGAAGAGCCGTGACGTAATTTAGAGTGTTGAAATTCGAGCAAATCTACGTGCGCACTTGAATGTTATCGGCAGCGCTGACGCTCTAAGGAAGGCTAATTTCGGTGGCGACCAACGCCACAGCAACAGGTAATTTGCACTGCAAACTAGCACCAACTGTGATGGTGATCACGAGCTTTGTCATGTCTTTGTTTGCGTTTTTAGCAGCGTACGTTTCATCGAGACATTCGTAATGCACGTTTCCGAGTGTGCCTAAGTATTAGAATATATACTATCTCCAGAACGTTTGACGGGTCTTCTTTAATCGGGAGGATACTCGAGATTTAATGTATAAGACGGTGCGCCGTGCCCTGACTCTCAATGCCGTCATGAAAGAATTATCCCTCACCTCACCAGAATATTTAACGAGTAGTGAGGGAGGTAAGTTACACTAGTACCTCGCTCGACGATCGTGCGAGGATACAGAACAAGGACGAAGGGCTATTGCGTGCTCTCCCTTGCGTGACTTGTGAACTAAAGCTCACAGTATTAATTCCGACTCCTGCTCGACCGAGGGATGACGTTTCATCGCCCTCTTCCTTTAGCAACCCAACTTCAGCTGATGCTGTCATCCGAGGACGCATCTGACACTCATGAGAACCGACGCCTTCGTTCCGTTATTTTTTGCGCTTGTGCACTCATCACGTCCTCAGTGGTGGCTGCTCAAGACTAATTACTTTCCATGCAATACTGCATTAAGGTGTGAGAGTTTGACTGCATTTGCAATATTTTCCTGTTACTAGCTGCGACATCTCGTTTAAATTTGCAAGGAAAGTTTTGTTAAATGATCGAAATGTTCCTTGATGGGTAATAAATAACTTTAGTCTTTCACATAAAGAGCTCCAAACAAATTTTCATGAGATACATCGATTTTTATCATTCAATTTGAATTCAACGATTTCAACTTGGGTCCCATTATTTTTCAATGATATCCCCTGACAAAACTCTCTTTGAACGCCAGTTTCTTTTATTTGTATTTCATTGTTACAGCAGTAAAGATTTGACGTGATTTCAAAGTGTGTGGCATTCGCTACATGGCCTCGTGACCCTGACTCGAATCTTTCTGTTGTGCAGCTGCAGGCTTCTCTCTGACAGTTGGGTGCGCGTGCGCAGCCCCAGCTCTATTCTATTCATCAAAAGCCTTCGGTTTAGTGCGAATGTCTATGCTCGTGCGTTCTGTTATGGGTGCAATTGCTTCGTTTCCAGCTAACGAGTTGATGCTGTACATACAATAGTGCGAATTTTCAGCCAATGAGTTGATGCAATAGTGCAAAATTGAGCAGGTAAAATAGTCTCGGTAATTGATGTGTAAGCGATGTGCAGGCCATGCGTGCTCCCAGGCGTACGAGGAACCTGACCCTCGCTTTTGTTCTATAGCCTTGAGAGGCAATGTTCGTGCTTCTCTTTTTTCTTTGTTGATCTTCAGTACTCGTACTCCACATATTTAGAATTTACCCACGTTAATCTTTTTTCTTGGCTTCCCTGAGAAATTATAATCAACTATATTTTTTATTGTTGGAGGTGAACGATAAAAATTAAGAACGATGGTTAGATATTGCACAACCGATGAGGAAAGTGCTTGGGAGTATGTCATATTTATGAGATGAAAGTCAGTCGATGATAACTCGTAGAAATTTTGTGCTGTGACTACTGCATGCTGGTGAACATACTCCCCTATGCAAGCCTCAGTTTTACTAATTTGAGCGTCTAACAAACAAGAGCACTGGTGCTTTAACGAAGCGGACGATCTAGGGCAGTGGTTTTTAACCTGGGTTCGGCATGATACAGTTTGTTGCACTAATACAGTATTTAGTTATCCACACGTGTTTTTAATTTGAAGAAAAAAATACATTTTTTTTCCAATTACGAAGTTTCCGATGAATGCGTTTATGGAATTTGAGGGGTTCAGTACCTCAAATAAGGTTAAGAACCACTGATCTAGATAATTTTCTCCATTGCTCCCGACAGTACTGCGTCTCGTGAAGCCTTCCCGATTTCTCTCGGGGTAGTTTACTGCGACCTCAGCGGGCTGGGAACGCCGTGCTATGTACTAGGAAGGAAGGCAAATGAAAGTTCGCGCTCGCGTTGCATCGTCGGTGCGCGGGCGCCTCGGTTGCTGAAATTATCTGGTTGAGTCACAGTGCGAGTTTAGCGGTTGTTGGTGTAGGGTGTGTGAGTGGTGCGCAGCGTGGTGCGTGTGTGCTTCTTCCTAGTATATATATATATGTTGTTGTTGCATCTTAGCTTCTTCGTAGACTTAAGTTCGCTCGAAGCACTCCATCTCGCGACTGGATCGAGATCTTAGGTGGGTGTTGAGGAGACGGTATTTATCATTTGTGTCTGTGATGGTGGCTTCCCTGTCTGTTCTGTGGTGTGGGTGTGGCAGGCCGCGGCTCCCAGGTTACTGCTGCTGCTGCTACGGCTCGCTCTAAGTTATCTGTGTGGCTTTTCTTGAACTTTGCAATGCATTTCAATAGAGATTCTACAATATTTCACCGCGTTCGAAAAGTTCTCATTGCATAATTTGAAATGTTGTGCCTGTGACCCTGAGGTCACCCCACCGACTTCTTGAGTGGTTGGTGTCAAATGGACTTTGCAATGCATTTTTAATGGAGATTTTACAATACTTCACGGCGCTTATGAGCTTCGAAAGGTTCGGAATGGATATTTTGGAATGTTATGCATGTGACCCCGAGGTCACCCGAGCGACCTCAGGAGAAGTTGGTGTCACCTTGTTCAAGTAAAACCACTTAGAATTCATTGTTTTAAATAAGCGTTTCTTCATCGTATTCACTTAGTTTTGTGTGTAATGCTGCATTTTTATAGTGGCGTAGCTCCTCGGAGAAACACAAGTATTGTATTTGTGGGAATTAGCGGTCCCACGTTGTATGTTGTGTAGGCCTTCCTTTTGTTAGAGTAAAATGAATTTTTTTATTGTGGGACGCACTATCTTCTTTTTGGGTCACTCTTACCCTTTCTTTCAGCATCTGTTACATTCAACTTTTATCTTGCTTCTATACTTCTTTCAATTTTGTTTTCTATAGACCACATCTTGTACATAGATTTCCCCTTCCGTAAATACTAAATGGTGTCTCCTTTCTTCGGAACACCGATGTGTTGTAGTAAGGGAAGTTGAAAATTATCAATCTAATCTATAGTGGCGTTGCCCTCGATTTTTCTGAAATTTAATATTGGTCTTCAGTCTATTGCCTTTTTCATCATCCTTTTATGTGATCCGCATGTTTTGAAAATCCTACTCATGAAGATTATTTTACATTTCTAAGCTGTTTATTTGGAAGTTTGAGTATAAGAATTCTTCGAGTAAGAATTTAGTGAACCATTCATGCTGGGCGCTGTCGGGCGGCTCATTATTAGCGGTGTGCTGAAGCGGAAGAAGAGTTCATGAAATACAGCGTCTCGGCAACGCCTTGCTCTGTGTCTGCGGTGCACTCCATAGTTAACTGAAGATGCTTCAGCGAAGTTTGAAAATTCTTATTTGGATTAAAGTCATCTACTGATGAGCCGTTGATATTGACAGTTTTGTTTCAACACATACTTATTGTTTAGTCTTATCTCTCAATGACGCGAGGACGGAGCGTCAAATTTTCAATTAAATTTACCCCATTTCGAATTCTATCAATTGTACATTTGCTAGAATGAGCGGATCCACCGGTGTTGTTAACGGAGAAGGCGAGATAGAAAGGGTTGAAAAAATTTCAAAACAATCCTTTTACTCAACGAGCTACTTTTTCATTCCCTCCGCAAATTTACTCAAAAAAAGTCACATTTGCCTCCAAAATAACGCAATCGTAAAATGAAGTAATCGTTGGATTTTTCATCCCAAACTGTGAAGATTGAGGATGTTGATTGAAAATCGTAACGAAAAATTGTATCTTATTGTTGTATCAAAAATAGTTAAACGTGTTAAATTTGGTTTTAAAAAAAAAGCTCACTTTCCCAATACTTTGAATTCTGATAATGTTTATTTTTTAATTTAAAATAATGTACTCGCTCAATTTTTTGAGATCAAATATATTCCTTTCGTTTTAAATAACTTAACAGATACACGGATATTTGAATTTGAGGATCTAATCTCACTTCTGTAATCCCTCAGCGATGTACAGCTATTGTATCAATGGGATGCGCTCCCGGAGGGGAATAAGTGAGATCACGAGGTTGAGGTCGAGTAGGCCTGCTTTTAGTTGAAATTGAAGTTTTTAACTTTATTACTACGGGTCATCCTTTTTCTATTCACTACTGCTGTTCCTCAGCTCATATTACTTCCTGCTTCAACTTTAATTTCGTCTCACAAAATTACTTCTTGCTTCAACCTTAATCTCGTCTCACAAACTTCTTTCAGCCTTACTGTTTCTTTACACGGGGTATGGTGATAAACCTTGTGTTCCTTTCATTCCATTCTGAATGGTGCTTTACTTTTTCCTTTCATGTTATAGTTGGGGAGGCTTATACTAACTTGAAATCTAATCTCTCTTCCCTGATTGATTCCATCTTCTCGTGATGGTGTAATTGTTTGAATTTACGTCATTTTAATATTGATGGCTTCACGTGGCCTCATTTCGTTGTGTTAAATTTGTTCATTTTGTTTCTGAACGTTAAAGGAGTTTATTACGAACCAACGCCTAATGTGCCCTGTAATTATCAGTTAAATACTGATCAAGCTTGAAGAAAAGTTACGGCGCGTTCTTGTGAACTTGCGTAGCTGGTATTAGAAAAAAACGAGGTAAAACAAACGTGGTCTAGACCGAGAATCTCTCACGGCATTGTAGAATTTTTTCTCCCGCGTCATCTAAACGATCTGAATTCGTATATATTAATGTTGTGCAGTTACTTCAAATATCCAGTGAACCAAATGCGAAGATTTATGAACTGTGTGAGAAAGCGAAATCCGACATGCGGTGCGTTCCGAAGTTCTAGAATGAATACACTTCACTGCTTGTGTGTGGTGTAAATTTTCTATGTTCGTGTGTTAAGGATTATCCATTGCATGCTCGAAATATTTTCTAGAACTCTTACTGCTCAACAAATGTAAAAAGCAGTGCAATTGTAGAGAGATCAGTAGTGGGCTGAGGCTGAACGGAGAGCATAGATGGGATGGTTGAGAAGACGAGGATGTCAGCGAAGATATGTGTGGACGCTGCTTCATTGAGGCGTAGATGCGGTTGGAAGTATGAGCTGGACGTACTTGAAGGTAAATAGAGCTATGATGAGGTTCAAGGAAATCAAGGTACAGGAAATAAATCTGTAAATGCAAGCGTTTACTTCTTGAAATGTACTTGACTGGGCGTCATGTCGTGCGTCGCTGATCCTGTTAATGAGCTAAGATTGCGGAAGAGGAGCCTGCGCTATGAAATAGCAAGAGGAAACCGGCGATATATCGTGATCCGAATGAGCATTTGAGAGACTGAACTTGATTCAAAGGTTTGTGCTTAGGTATTTCGAACCCGTCTCATTCTTTGGTGTAAAACTGTTCCGAATTGCATCGTACTAAATATACATGAACATAGAAAATGTTGCTTCTTCATGTCGTAAATTTTAGAGTTTGAGACAATGTAAGCGTAACGATGGAAGTGAAAAGTTTTCAACGAAAGTTCCATTGCAGTGTACGGGGAGAGTTGTGTTGACGTTATGCCCACTCCTCCGTGTAGAAGTAGCCCTACCATCTCACTTGAAGTGATCGAAGCACCGTAGAATGGTTGTGTGAGCACAACAATGAGCCTCACATCTCACTAACTGGGCGCTCCTGACCAGCGTCTTGCCACGGTTGCCCGCTGATCCTCTTCTGCTGCTTCAGTAGTGCTTTGTACTTTAGAGTGCCTTCGCGCCCAGGTTGATACTATAGGGTGTGTTGGGTCTGCCTAAGTACTGAAGTAGAGGGTTCAGTATTAAGGAGAGGAGCAGTTGACCTTCGTGAACTCTTCTTGGTTGACTTTTTTTTTCGAAGTCCACTTGGCAATTTTTTATGCATGCCTACAATGTTACTCGGAAGTGTGCGGAAGGTAAGAATTTATCATTTTGCACTATGAGTAAACAAATTCTTACTCTGTTTGTATCTACTTCTCCCCTCAGGGGGATACAACTATTGTATCTATGGGAATTAGCGCTCCCAGGAGGGAAATGTGAGGTCCTGAGCTGAGAGTTAGGTAGGCATTCTTTTTGTTGAAATTAAATGTTTTTGTTATGTTAAGGACCATAATTTTTTCGGTTCACTGCTGTCCTGTTTTTCAGCTCCTACTACTTTCTTTTTCGACTTTGATCTTCTTTCATGAACTTCTTTCTCAACTTACTGTTTCTATGCTCTTTCTACATGGATTCCGCGTTCCCTCAACTCCATACTAAATGATGCCTTCCTCCTTCCTCTCTTTGGATCGCCTTTGTGGCGGATAGGGAGGCTTAAACTAACTAATAACCTAATCTTTTATCTACTTCTACAGTTTTTTCAAACATAAGCCAGGTTGTGATTCGGGAAAAACGATGAACTCTAGTATTCATACGTATCTGAATTGTTCATGCTCGTCCCATCTCTAGAAATTGATCCCGAACAAGTTCATTTTTTCCGTATTTGTTTTCCGTGTTATTTTGATAAGCATGTGTTGTGTTTTTTGTTCAGTTTAGAAGTAGCTTCCGACTTGCGCCTTATATCGGCTCGAACTGTATTGTACACGCCGAGCAGTGCAAGTGAAAGTTTCTTAAGAAAATGTTACGAGGAAAGAAGTTATAAAACGAAATCGCTCCAATGCCGAGTTACGTTCTATATAATTTGGTAGTCGACGATAAGCTCTGTTGAACAGCTAATGGCACATGCATTTTACTTTTACAATTTTTTTAGTCACACGAGTAGTGCGTACACCAAGATAGTTGCTGTCAAAATTTGTCAGATATAGTAAACTCTTCCTAATATCCTCGTTAGCACTTCTATCTAGATTTAGTTAATCGTTGTATAGTCGTGTCTCATTGAATTTGAGTTCTTTATTTCTTGTTTAACTATTTTCCAAGAGAAGCTTAAGCAAAGAGTGACTCGTTAAATAGATGGTTGGGAACACCCTCGAGTCAAAGCTGTACGTTCACAGGTCTATTTTGAGGGCTGGCCACACCCTCGCACGACGTTGCCTGCCCTCGAGCACTTGTGACATCTTCCAATTTTATTGACTCGTGTGACCAGTGCGCTCACGTCGCAATTAAACCACGTGCTTGTATTTAGTGTAACTTTCTTTTTCGCAAATGTTATGTTCCTTTTTAAACGCGTGCGTTTGAAAGTTTTAAATTTGCGTCGTCAGATTTGACAAGAAACGTTCGTGTAGAGGATTGTTTTAATTCCTGACCGTGTGCTTCACTTAAGTTTCGTTTTGTGTAATTTGTGGTACTGCCCTTCCAAATTTATTTCTGATCAATCTTCTAAAGCTGTCTAGGATTCGTGAATTTGGTGTTGGAATTTAATATTTTTAATATTAATACAGCATCATAGTTTTAGCATTGCTTGCTTGCTCATTTCGACTCATTCTTGCTCGAGAGAGGGCGGAGAAGCTAATGATGTAGGTAGTTAAGGCAAATCTCAATAAGCACCATCTCGGGGGGATACAACTAATTATCTGTCAGAATTAGCAATCTCAGGAGGAAGCTGTCTGGTCCCGAGCTGAAGGTAAAGTTAGACTTCCTTTTGTTGCAATGGAAGAGTTTTCACGAACTAGTTTTTTTTTTCATTTCACTGTTCAATCGGCACATAATCTATTCAACCAATGACTACGGTGATCTTGAAAGTTATTGCATTTGAAAAACCACATAGAATGTATTTCAGTTGAATATTATCGTGCAATTTAGACAGGAGGTTGAAGTAAACTAGCGTGCGCATCACAATTAACAGCTCAATATTTCTGTGTGTGATACTTCAACTTTTATCACATACCAGGAGAAATGTCTGCGAACGCCTGGTTGTATGCGTGTGAACAAGACCAGAATAGTGGCTCACGACCCCTAGCCTCCGTTCAGGACTTCGTTGCGGAATTGGCTCTTCCGCAGAAGTGAATAGCTGACTGAGAGAGCATGGCTTCCTCTATTCATGCGCTGTTGAGGCTTGCTTTCACATCATGAGCTTTTGAGCCAAAAAGGCAGTGGTGCTTGCACGTGTAGGGTAGTTCATTTTTATTTCGTAATGTTCGAGGCTACTTGTTTTTTAGATCAGTATTCATGGTTGTCGTTATATTTGTAAAATACTAGCTTGGAAAGTGTTGTGATTAAATTTGTTCCTATATCTATTCAAGTAGTATGGCGTATAAAAAATACCTCAACAAAATAAGAAGTACCTAATAAATAATGCTAATAGCTCAGCATTATTTATTCCTCACGAGGAAACAAATTGTGTATCCTAGCGTATTTGTATCTAATAATTTCGTATCCAATCTTGCTTGAGTCTCCCTATATAGCAGCTTTACTCAACCAAAAGGATACCTTATAAGTTTAAACATTTAGTAATATTGATGCTAAAAGTTACAATCAAATTACTGGTACTCAGATTAATAATTTTCCCATAATAAAAACTGTTTAGACTTTACATAGTTGGGCTGTGAGGCGGCAGTCTGTTTATTAAATCTCCCATGTAAAGCGCTCAATGTTAAATTCAGTGTTCGTTCGCTCTTGAACTTTGCTTTAATTGTTCTGTTGTTTCAAGAGATACCATTGTTTGATCTGAGACCGCTCTAGTATCACCGCCTCTCGGGCGATCTATGTCAAAAACGTGTCACACCAATTGTGTCAGATGAACTATTGCATCTCTCGGTTAGTTTTATATGACATCCATGTCGAAGTGTCAGTTCACAATGGCTAAACCCCCTCAGGGGGATACAACTATTGCATCTATGGGAATTAGCGCTCCCAGGGGGACAATGTGAGAGCCCGAGCTAAAGGTTAGGTAGGCTTTATTTTTGTTAAAATAACATAGGTTTTTGTTTTGTTACGGACCAACTTTTTCTCGGTTCACTGCTGTCCTGTTTTTCAACACCTACTACTTTCTTCTTCAACTTTGATCTTGTTTCATGAACTTCTTTCTCATCTTACTGTTTCTGTGCCCTTTCTTCACAGATTCCACGTTCCCTTAACTCCGTACTAAATGGTGCCTTCTTCCTTCCTCTCTTTGGATCTCATTTGTTGAGGATAGGGAGGCTTAAACTAACTAATAATCTAATCACAATGGCTAATACGAAATTTTTTTCACCGCATTGCGATTCATAAAACACATCTGTTGAAATTCAAGCGTTGAAATATTGGTCGTCGTTCCAACTAGTATGTTTTCGATACTTAATTTTAAAGGTATGATTTTAGTTTTGCATTACCCTTACTGCGGATTTTAAATAAACCACTGCGCAAGCAGGAGTTATTCCGTGTTGTGTTGCCGTGAGAAGAGTGCCTGTGAATGGTAAAAGGCTGTTCCACAAGGCTGAGTTGGCTGCGAGAGATGGTGTAGCTGGCTGCAGCAAGCATGACATCATCACAGAAATGGCTGGCTATTGATCCGTACTGTTCGTCTAGGCTCGTTCTGGAGACCGGTCTCTTGTAGATGCAGTCCGCAGTACTAGCCTCTCGTCATGGAACTTTTTACTCCTGCCTAGACTTCTCATGGAGCCAGTAGTCAGTGGGCGAATCTGCCGGCCGTCAATTTATTGGGTCGTAAACATGCAGTACTTGGAAGACCATAGTTTAGAAATCGTAAAACATATTTATAAGTGGTGAGCCTCCCCACATGTTTTCCTTAACAGTTAAGTATACGTGACTCAAACTTACCACTGAGCTGCACATGCATCTGTGATTTGAGTTCGATCAGCCAGCTATTGGTTTGGTTTTAGTATTAGATCTATACCTTCCTCGTGACCTGCGAGTTTCATCTCAGTTGTCGCTTTTTTGTCTCTTAGCTGGCACTGTGAAGTCACAGGCATCCCCCCGAGCCTCGCGAAACCTTACATTGTCTTGCCATGAACACTTCGCTTGGTGCGAAGATTCTTGCTGTGCGATATTCTCGTGTTTCGAGTCGCGTTGAAAGTTGTAGTCATGCATGTCATCTAACAAAATTTTTTAACTTGCTTTGCAAATATTATGTTAATTTTCCAAGTGCTTATGTGGTTTATGCTAAAAAGCGTTTCTAATCTGCGTTTTTATTGCTATAACAGCTTTCATATTATAAATCGAGGTTTGCGTGTATCGTGTTTTATTGGCGGTGGAAAGCTTGTCTATTGCACTGTTCTGTTCAAGGTCGCTGTTGGTTAGACTCTACGTCTGAACCGGTGGCATCAGCTAACTTGAACGGAAATCTCATTGTACTTCACGTCGTTTCTTTCGTAGTCCACATTATATTTAACAGGCGTTCTCTCCATGAATCATTAATTACGTACGCCTTTCGTACCATAACTACCTTGCTTCTTTCGAAGTGCTTGAACCTTTTCTGTGAACGTCTCAACGATTTTGTAACATTGCCTTCGTATCTCTGCATATCGCTGTTGGGCTGTGTCGAGTGAGGCCTTATCTCGGCCACTTGAGTTCCGATGTCAGTGTTGTGCCGCTTGACCCTTTTTATTTGCTGTGTTTCGTTGCATGCCTGTGACTTACTCTACTTTACCAGCTTGTCCTATTTGGTGATTGAGCTCTGTTGCTTCAAGTTGAATGTACTAATTATCTGGCAGTTACCATTTCTGCTTGTGAAACTCGCAGGGGGATACAACTAATGTATCAAAGGAAATTGAAGCTCTCGAGGGGGAACATGCGAGTTCTCGAGTTAAACTTCGGGTAGGACTTCCTTTTGTTGAAACATGTTTTTTGTTTTGTTACGGACCATCACTTTTCGGTTCACTGCTGTCCTGTTTTTCAGCACTTCCTACTTTCTTCTTCAACATCAATCTTGTTTCATAAACTTCTTTCTCAACTTATTGTTTGTATGCGCCCTATACATAGATTTCACGTTTCCTCAAGTCCATCTTAAATATGGCCTTCCTCCTTCCTCTCTTTGAAACGCCTTTGCTGCGGTTAGGGAGGCTGTACACATTCATTGCGGTATGACCCACTGGTCGGCCGTGCTTAAGCTTTTCCAGCTACAAAACGACTCATCGATGGGTCGTTCGGAAATTTTTAACAATCTTTTAAATTAATGGCATTTATTTTACCCAGTTAATGTTTGCTATTTATAAAATTTTCACCAATTTTTTACTTTAAATTTAATTTGGATATTGAATTTCAGTTCAACCCATCGCAGTCATTGTGTTAAACCAACATCTAATCTACTTGTGAAAACCTCATTGTCTATAATGCTGATGAAATGTTCAGTGTGAGCTCAAACATTGTGTGCTGCAAACGTATTCTGATGTAGGAATTTTGTAGGAACATCATGAGCGTGATCGAGTAGATGCTTCTAATGATGAAAATTCAGAATTTATTTATCTTTATAGTAAGACCCTGAGCTGAAGGTTAGATAGGCCTTCTTTTTGTTGAAATAGAATAGTTTTTGCTGTTACACGGATGGACGTTTTTTCGGTTCATTGATATATTTTTTCAGCGCCTATTATTTTTTTCAGGTTTTTTATGATTTTAAATACTTTTTCAATCTTGCACTTTCTGTGAGCAGGCCTCGTAGGGAGGGAGACACCTTGGACATAGATTCTCCGTTCCCTTCATTTCATGTTGAATGCTGCCTTTCTCCCTTGAAAACACCTTTGTCGTTGTTAGGGAAGCTTAAACTCTACCAATAATCTAATGTAATCAGTATTGGAGCGAGTTTTTTTTTTCTAGAGCTCTTCTCATTTCAATTGATGAAGTCATTATTAAAATTTTTGCCATGTACAAAAATAGTGTCTTTTCATTAAAAGCGAAGGGAGTTCCAAGTTTAGATACGTGCTCGCTGGACGTACTCACGCTAGCGTTACGCTGGAGTAGCTGAGAAGCGCGGTAGGAGCGTTGATTCTGAGGAACTGCTCACTCATGCTCATCACGCAGCTATTTGTATTCTTGTTGATCGGTGCTGTCAGTACGTGATGTTACCTGTGAAAATTTTTAAGTTCTCGCTAGTGCATGCCGTGCACGCGAGCTCACAATTTTAAAATTCAGTGTTTTTGTTAGCGGTGTCGTTTTGCTCCCGTAGTAGGTGTTCTATATTTGATTTTATGCACCTGAAAAATTAATCTCAAAAAAATTTTAGAGCAAGTATTGTTAATTGTGTCAGATTTTGTTAGCATCCAATCCCCTCAGGAGGATACAGCTATTGTATCTATGGGAATTAGCGCTCCCAGGGGAACAATGTGAGGGCCCGAGCTAATGGTTAGGTAGGCTTTCCTTTTGTTAAAATAACATAGGTTTTTGTTTTGTTACGGACCCACTTTGTTTCGGTTCACTGCTGTCCTGTTTTTTCAACATCTACTACTTTCTTCTTCAACTTTGATCTTGTTTCATGAACTTCTTTC
>JACJUY010000198.1:92806-158209 GCA_014220935.1 Platorchestia sp. MABIK | reverse complement strand
TCCTCTCTTTGGATCTCATTTGTTGAGGATAGGGAGGCTTAAACTAACTAATAATCTAATAATCTAATCTGTTAGCATCCAATTTGAAGTGGATATGCAGTTCAAGTCGGGTTCTAAATTTTGATTGTTGCCTGCGTTATTTTGGCCATTAAAGATAAACCGGAACTGGTCTTTGGTAGGCGTTCATTCGCTCATTTTTTTTTTACCTCCTTGACATGATTTTATTTTGTTATGAAGGAACGAAGCCTAGTCCTGCGACGGAAGTTGAAAGCTTCCTTCAATGCTAGTTGGTCACGGAAGTGGTTTTATATGATATATATATATATGCGAAAATTATACCGTCGACTCAGCTCGTCACGGATTAGTTTGGCCAAGATATGATAGTCGTATTGACTATGTGAGGGCCCGAGCTAAAGGTTAGGTAGGCTTTCTTTTTGTTGCAGTAGAATAGGATTTTGTTTTATTACGGACCACCATTTTTTCGGTTCACTGCTGTCCTGTTTTTCAACACCTACTACTTCCTTCTTAAACTTTGATCTTGTTTCATAATCTTCTTTCCCAACTTACTGTTTCTATGCCCTTTCTGCGTAGATTCCGCGTTTCCTTAACTCCAGACTAAATGGTGCCTTCCTCCTTCCTCTCTTTGGATCGCATTTGTTGCTGCGGGTAGGGAGGCTAAAACTAACGACTAAACTAAACTGATAGTCGTATTTCAAGTAAATTTCAGTCGTAATTTTGTCTGTTTGTATGTATTTAAAGCTATTTATTTTCTACAAAATTCTGTTGCAAACTTAAAATAGTTAGCAACCTTACTTATGTGGATAACAAGGTTAAGGATTAATTAAATAATAGTGATAGGGTTGAGCGAGAAAGAGTATCTCCTAAGAGGGATACTGCAAAGTTACCTCAGCCAAAGATAGGCTTTTAAGACTTGTATCTTCCGAGTCCACTTTGCTTCTTTCTGTTCTTACTATGTCTTCTATCTTCTATTCCTTTCTAATTCGTTTCTACGCGCAGGGAATCCTGTATAAGAACACACCTTGCCCATGGATTCCCCGTTTTTAAGAGCACATATTTAATGGTCCCTTCTCTTCACTGTCTTGAAATAGCATTTGTTGTGGCTAGGGAGGGAAAACTAATATAATAGTAATGAAGAAGGTTACTTAAGAATGTTTTAGTGTAGTCTCATCAGTATAAGTGCTAAAGTGCATGACAGTTCGTTGGTGAAACTTCATACAAAGTGTACTCATTTTGCGATAGAACTGAGACAGTTGCTTACGTCGAGCACCATTCTGCTTCTTTTCAAGATGCGCCCATTCTTTGTTCTCGCTACCCACTTCTTCGTGTGTTCGGTTTCTTCCTGCCTTTTACGTATTCATTTGCCGTCCATGGGTCGTGAATCACTCACTGTTTTCTAAAGGAACTATTTTATATTTGCAGTATAAATAGTAATGAAGCAGATAGCATGAAAGGAACCAGGTCTCATAGTCGTATCCCAATAACACTTGTGCAACTGTCTAGGCATTTTTGTTCCGCGCTCTTGCTTTCCTAGCCTCTGTGTTCCTCTTATTTGTAAGTTAATTCGATTTACTCGGCTACCCTTCTAAGGTTTCGCGATTTTTTCTATCGTTTTTCTGTACAGTTCGTGCCGATTCTCTAAACTCAGTTACTTACTGGATGCACTTGGGTCTCTTTTCGTGTGCGGTATTTTGCATAGTTGTCTTTTGTTGAAGTTTTTTAAGGAATTATCCGACATTCGATAAATGTATTTTACGTCACAGCAGGGTCAGACGAAAATATGAGCTGTTAATACGGAGAGTGCGAGTTTTTTCGAATTTTTATTTAATCGTCATACTCATCTCATCCGAACGAAATCCCGTTTTTTCTCTTCCATTTCTCATTTTACATTCAAATAAATTTACCTGCTCATACAACTTAAGTGTTTGCGTGGATCTGAAAGCATCAAGTCGCTCGCGGTTGTCTGTTCAAGACCAACATCGATTGTGGCTTTCAGACTAAAAAAAATGCCCCTTCAATTCACACTGCCGACAGTCTGATCGATCGTTTAAAATTAACCTTGCTATACGGTAAATGAAGATCAAAATTACGGCAGAAAATAAAAGGTTTTCTTTCATTTGATAAAGCAAAGAATTTGAAGCTACTTCACTGAGCTGCACATCTGTTACCGATATTAACTAAATCCTCAAAACCGTACAAACTCCATACAACCATGGACTATGAAGTGAAACTGTAAAACAGCGTTGTTTGCAGTAATCCCAGATTGTTTTCCATTCGACGTGTAAATAATTCATGACTTTGGCAAGCCAGGAGGTGTTGGCTATGCAGCCAACGCGCATCGACGTAGCCTGTCTGACCGAGACAGCGTCTTACCTCCCTCCTCTGTGGCGATTTCTCCGCTGCCTGCTTGCGAACTGCCTCATTTCATTGCTTGATTCTTAGAAGTATTGTTCGATCGGGCATTCACTTCATGGTAATTTTCATTTTGAAACCATTAACCCTTTCATTTCGACTGCTTCATGTAGGTGCTGTTTGAATATTTTTAGGTCGGTTAGGCTTAATACCGTTAGCGGCATTGGAAAATAATATTGCAATTATTATATATTATATTATCCTATTTTTGTATTTTGTAGATTTTCAAATATTAAATAACTTACTAAGTTCCTCGTTCCCACTCACTTTGATTAAGAGACGCGTCGCTAGAATTTGGGGAGCTTCGCGCACTTCTTTCACTGATGATGTCATGGCAGAGACGCAGGTTGTCTTTTGTGTTGTCGCCCGGGGTTTCTATGCTGGTTAATGCCGTACTCTTACTGTAAATGGAATGGTCTTGAACAATATCCTCATGCGTCTTTTTTGGCAAACTTGAAGTGCTCTTCTCCATGCTTTGTGATTGGGTTTTTAAGAGGGATTGGGTTGAAAATAAACAGTAATTTAACCTGATATTGCCTCCAACTGGTCGTGATTTTGGATCCGCAGTTGGCATAAGTTGAAGGGGCATGATGAATGAAAATAATTTTTCGAAATTGGCGACACCGTCAGATGTAAGGCTACAAGAAACGGTATGCTGCACTTTTTGTTGAAAAAATACGTATTTTTTGTTTTTAATTTGAACCAAGTGTTAAATCTTATAAAATGGTGTGTTTGTATCGTCTATCATTTACCGTAAATGTTTTATATTGCATTGACGTGTTCAAATGAAAATCGACGCTGGAGAACGAACCTAGTTTGTGTTTCCGATTGCCTGAGGCTTAACGCTGTGACTGCATAAGGCTTTTAGCATGAGCTTGATAATTCTCTTAGTAAACAAGTCAGAAAACATTCGCTGCATGTGCGACCCAGGTTACATATCGCAACCGCAATATCGAGATTCACTCCTCTGACTCGAACATTGTGTTGCCGGCTTTTACTTCACATAACCGAATTGAGCGGTAATAAGATGTGAATTATTTCATTTACCCACAAAAGAGCCTTGCCGGTGAGTGCAGCGCGCGGGGTGCTTGCAGACCTCATCTGAGGTGGTGCCCTTCAAAATCCCATTACGGCTCGAGCCTCCAGCCGGAATGTGGTTTAGTTTTTTAGCGTAGTGAATATCGTTCTGGTTTTGAGGTACGCTCCACGATTTTTTAATCTTTGTGCAGAAATGAAGTTGTGTGATCACGTTTCGAGTCGCCTTTTTGGAGATAGCTATTGAAATGCACGTGTGACCAAGACTTTTCGATATTCTCATCAGTTTAATAGTTTTTTTTTGTTAAAGTTTCGTTTGTCATTTAGTTTCTAATGATTTTTTGTATATAACTTATCAGTGAAAGTTCAATGTTAATCTGGAGAAAATTGTCTTTTTTCGTTCTAGTTCAACATGTAGATTTCAAATAGATATTATATATTTCTCATGCCATGAGACATTTTCTCATGGCAGAATAACCATTTTTGTCTAGGCCTTGTAGTAACGATTAAAATCTCGAAAGTGCCATTTTTCACACTATTAGTTTTAAATTATTGCTGTGTCGTGGCACACCAAATGACAGTGAGTGCAACATGATCAGACAATTTTCAACTTAATCGCATATTTGAAATGAATCTGTCATGGGATTGTGATGTAGCGAGATCCGTTGCGAAGTCTCTGGTAAAAAACAAGTTTGTGCCGGAGCCTTGAGTCACAAAGCCGCCCCGGGCTGGTGGCTCTCGCTCCTGCCGGCATCTACTTTACAACTCTTGGCTCTTAACGACATGCCATTGATTCCTCCTCCACGACGCGGCGTTGTACACCAGCTGCTACTTTTGCCTCGTAGGGTCTCACGCTTGATCATTTTAAATTATGCCAATAACTCGGGGGAAAGCTAGCTATGTCTGACTCTACGCTGAAAATAGCTCTTGTCTAATGCCCGAGCTTCGTGCGCAGCCGTCATTCATGGCAATTGCAGCGCGTCGTCGCCTCCTCAGTTTGTGTGCCACTTTTCTCTTTTGGAAGCCTTTTTCCGGCGCCTTTGTTCATTGCAAGTGCGACGATAACTCTTCATTTGGGCCATGTTCCACTGCGAGAAGGATGAGGCAACACGGCCGTGTGGTGTGACGCGTGGCACGTTTCTGGCTCTCGGTCGCCAAATGAAGGTGAATACCCTGGCCGGCAGCCATGCAGCCTCTCGGCCAGCCGTGTGGCTTAGTGTGCCTTCGGCTGGCTGACTGTATCTTGCGCAAATGCCAGTGCTTGACCGATTCTCTCTTGTTGCACTTTTCAGCATACCGCGAAAGAGCTACCTTAATGTGGCTATCCTACTTCGTAATAGGAAGAACTTGCCACGCGTCGCTGCAATTGTTCAAGCAATAAAGCGCTTTATTACTTTGACAGCGACGTGAGCTGGTGGTGTACACGGACGGAATTTTCAAAATGCTGCTGACCGACCCAGTAATCATGAACTCATTTTTTACAAATACTTCAGCAAAGCTAAATGAAAGCACGATCCTGTTAATGTTTACTATTTTCAAAATTGCTCACTACAATTGACCTTGAATTTGAGTTGTAAATTGGACTTCAGTTTAAACCATCGCAGTCAACGTATTAAGGTCTTTTAATCAACAGCAATAAATTTGGCCTAAAATTTTGGCTGGAGTGAACATCTATTGCAGCTGTTAGTTATTCAGTGCCGTGGAAACTATGAGCGCGTTACAGGAGTATATACTACCAGAAGACACTATAGGTCAGGTCATCAGTGGGCATTACTGTGCAGCCGCGCGCTGTGGTTCGTTTCCGATCAGTGAAGTTCCGTGACGGAATTACTGCAGTGACACATGCAGCCACGCGCGCTGAGTTATTATTACTGCCCAGGTCTGCTGTGGTACTGCGCCGATCTGCTACAGGATAGAATATTTGCGCACCTAAATGTTTACAATTCAAGTTTTACTTCTGAAGTTTTTGTAGAACTGATGTTTCGTTAAGCTCTTCTTTATTTAATTCTCCATTTGGTCGGATACAATGTTCAACGGGAAAATAATGTCGTGTTTCAGTGTTTTTATGATAATTCGTTTTTGCGTGTGCAATAGAACTTTATACTGTACTGAACCTACAGAACTCGCTGCTTTCAGGCAAAATTCGTTGGTGAATAAAAATACGACTGTTTCTACGAGAGGGATACTCAAAGGTTTACGAGAGATCGACCTCGCCAAAAAAAGAGTAAAGAAAACAAAAAGAATTATTCGAAAGGGAGGCAGAAGCGAAAAAAGCCAAAATTATCTACCTTAGCTCTTGTCTAATGCCCGTGCTTTAACCAGCAGTCTTACGTGCACTACTAGGGAGATGCAAAAATCGTCAGCTACATCGTGGTGCTATCAAACATGTTACAACATTTGGTATTTTGGAAGAAACAGGAGAATTTGATCAAGACACTTGAAAAATTAGTCGGTGCCAATGGATGATGTATGAAGCCTTAGCACCCCTCAGGGGGATACAACTGTTGTATCTATGGGAATTAGCGCTCCCAGGGGGACTATGTGAGGGCCCGAGCTAAGGGTTAGGTAGGCTTCCTTTTTGTTGAAATAAAATAGGTTTTTGTTCTGTTACGGACCATTTTTTTTCGGTTCACTGCTGTCCTGTTTTTTCAACACCTACTACTTTCTTCTTCAACTTTTATCTTGTTTCATAAACTTCTTTCTCATCTTACTGTTTCTATGCCCTTTCTGCACAGATTCCACGTTCCCTTAACTCCATACTAAATGGTGCCTTCCTCCTTCCTCTCTTTGGATCGCCTTTGTAGCGGATAGGGAGGCTTAAACTAACTAATAATCTAATCTGAAGCCTTAGCACCTGTTAGGTGGAAAGAAGACAACCATCCTCAACTGAAGGAATGTTGGTCCATTTCTTAGCGGAAGTTACATGCGCCAATTATTCCCGAGCAGAGAGAGAGAGCAATGTTTGTTGTCTGGGATTGATTCAAATAAGAAGGATTTCGTTATTTTGATTTTATTGAAGTGTCGGTTGTGATGCGTATTTTATCGCGAGGATCTAGGATCACTTTCAATATCCAAAATTATGTACGATTTTTATACCTTCAATTTAAGGAAGAATTTCTTCCTCATATTGGTACAAGTTGCATCAATCAACTTTGCATACATTCCTTAAAACAGTCATTGGTATGCATACCAGAGTTTCATGTTTTGACATTGGAAGAAGACAATGTACATTCTGAAATTTAGGTTCAAATCGATGGTCAGTGCGCATTAGCCCTTTGTGAGGGAAATTCATCCACATTTGTAGCTTTGGAATGCTGCCCAACGGGGAATGCTGGTGATTGCGTTGCGTATCAAGCGGTTGTTTGCCGTTGTCCCTCCGGTTGGCTATGCTATCTTCAAATACACCATGAACTCACCGCGCCGATAGTTCAGGCATTCGAATACCTCTCTTATCCCTGCGTCGCCTGTATCTATGTATGGGAGTGGGCGCGTTCATACTAAGCCTGCGCACCTCTGCGAACTGCGTCAGTAGATTTTTGCGAGCGTTTTGATCGTTATGGTCTCCTCTATCTTCCGCAAACTACGTAAGTTTGGTTAGCTAAACTTAAACTGAAATTAAAGTTTAATTGTCTAATATCGGTACCTACTTGATAGGCATTGTCTAGTTTCTACTCGAATGGAACTAAAGACAGTTTTCCTTGCTGTTCTAGGCCCTAATTCGTAATTTCTTTGGGCGAGCAACTGGTCTATGTTCGGGTGAAGTTCTTCAGTAAAACAGTGTGAAGTTTTCAGGACTACATCGGTCCCTCGCGGTTAATTTAAAATGAAATAGTAGTTAGGTTCGTTTTGTTATGCCTAAATCCATTGTTAGTTTTTGGAAAACTTGGGAGAGTCCTCTTATCGAATCGAAATACAAAGGCTTTTAATTTTAAATGACTTGTCCGTTGTAGAGCTAATTACCGAACGTACATCTTTAGCGCAAAACGTTTCACATCAGCTAACTATTTTATATCGCAAGAACGTCCGTGGAAGATTCGTGAGGGCGGAAACCTATGATTTTAGTAACCCTTGTTTGTGTGTGTATATTCTTGCTCTCTCGGTTGCAACTAGTCGTGTGTGGTATAAGTAGGTATGTGTACAACTCGCCTTGTAGAGCATCAAATAGATAATGGCACTCATTTTGCGTCTCCAGGCGCTCTACTCTTTGTCTTGGTGTTCTCTTACGATGTGTGGGAAAGCGGGAACAATGCGCCTTGTAACTAACTGCTTTGAGGTAATAACTGCTGTGGTTCGGACCGAGAAGAAGTTACGGTCATCAGCCTTGTGTGCTGCACTGCTTCTGCCAATTTGAAGAGTTTACCTTCTCTTTCGTTCCTTTTCACGTCACGTCGTTCTACTGCTAAATGTAGGTAGGCGTTCGTTTTGACAATTTTCTATGTGAACGTGAATTTTCTTCAGCCATGAAATTCCAATGGATTTCTTATGCCATCGAATTAGGTTTATATTTGCAGTTTTTTACTTTTGTTATTGGTTTTTGCGACTTGCGAAATTATTTTTCGCCTTACTTAAAGTAAGCTGGAAATATTCCTAGGAAATCATAATGGAATTTCGTTTTTTTTTTCGAACTTTAATTGGTCTGATGCTGAGAGTTGTTTTGCTCTACATGCGATCCAGGTTTTATTTTATATCAGAAGAACTATCTTTCCGACTAAATATGACTTTTTTTGGCTTCAGTTGTCTCGGCATGAAAACTTTCCCATTCGCCACGGTCGTCCAGTTTGTGACCTCATCTTTGGTCAAAAACTTATGCGTGCAGAACGTCATTATTTCCACTCATGTAGTCATTATATACTTTTTTTGTTTTAAAAAAAAACTCACAATTCGTCGCGTGAAGTACTGCCCCAATTCGTCGCGTGAAGTACTGCCCACAATTCGTCGCGTTAAGTACTGCCCACAATTCGTCGCGTGAAGTACTGCCCACAATTCGTCGCGTGAAGTACTGCCCACAATTCGTCGCGTGAAGAACTGCCCACAATTCGTCGCGTGAAGAACTGCCCACAATTCGTCGCGGGAAGTACTGCCCAGATTTTGTCACTCTAAATACTGCCTACATTTTGTCACTCTAAAATACTGCCTACATTTTGTCACTCTAAAATACTGCCCACATTTTGTCACTCGGAATACTGCCCAAATTTTGTCACGCAAAATACTAAATATTTTTTCGCGCGAAATACTGGCCGCATTCCATTGCGCCCAAGTCCTGAAGGAACGTGTTTCTTGTTGCAGGTATGAGCTCTGCTGTGGCAGGCGCTGCCGTCAACGGGGTGGGCAGCAATGGAGGCGCGTCAGGGCCGGACGAGGAGGAGGTGCAGCTCATGACCGAGGAGGAGCTCGAGAAAGGCAAAATGAGACCTCCAGACATCGATCAGGACATGAAGGTGAGCTCTCGTTTTGATAAATTAGTAACCTATATCTTGCGTTTTAGCATGTTGCGTAATAACAATTCCACTTCTTTTGTCATGTACTATGCAGCTGTGCTGGTGTCCTGTAATATCTTCTGTATATAAACCGCCTTGACCCCGCGCTTTCAGTTGAGTCCCTTCCTCGGACCGTCTAAATTTCACGACTCGCTGGCGCTAGTTGCAGTTGACGAGGTCTCGAACCTGACCCAGCCTAGGATGGCCTTGTTATCACTGACCTCCTCTCGCACTCCCGGTGGGGAGTAATGGACCGCAGTATCAGAGTCTGCCATTTTATGGTCCTGTATTTCTCGGCGCGAGTGAGGAAGGCATTTACGTCGGCCAGTAATGCTTTCATTTTGGGTTAAGTAATCGAATCGGGCACCTGTGACGGCTCACGAATAAAGTCTTTATCGGTCTGAATTGCAGCATTAGCTCGTACGACCGTTGTAGTTTTTGTATCGATTCAAATTTTCATTAGCCAATGGCTCGTGTCACTTACGTGAAAATTGAAGGAGAGCGCTTCAGATAATTTGGATGTATATAGTATAGTGAATAATAATAAGTTTCAATCCAGCGTAGTTCAACTATTTTGATTCAGAAGTTCCTCTGTTCTGAAAATGGGTAAAAAAATTGCTACTTGAAGGAAATGTTTTCATGGGTCGTGCCGTATTTTCAACAAAATGTGGGGACAGAAATTACATATAGGGTTGAATAGTTTCGTATTGTCTGGTTGTATGTTTTCTGTGATGTTTTTTTTAATAACTCCACGCAGATTTTGAACGATATTTACGAAACCCATCAAATTTTCTGCGAGACGATTATGTTTCATTCATTTTATTTTTGTCAGCTCGCTGAGCTGGAAGGATGATTACACATATAAATATTATTTACAGCCTTTCATAGGAGCGAGTTGAAAAATAATGAAAATGTTGACCCTGGAAAACTAATGCCTGTTCTGCTCGGCTCTCGAATTCAAATTGGAGCAAAATTGCCTTCTCACGGATTCTGTTTTAGTGCCTATGTTGCCAAACTTGTGGTGTAACTTGTGCCTTTTTGGCTGCTTATGATGCTGGTGCCATAGTTTCTTCTCCATTATCATCCATAACGTGTCCTGACCAGCCTGCCTGCTCTCCTGCTCAGAGTTTTTGTTATGTTAGCCCGCATTTGGAGGGCAGAAGACAAGGGTTACCAGAGATAGTTTCCTTCGCTTGTCGTCCAGTAGCGTGTTCGCTCAGAGGTTCAGTTCGTGGGCAGCTTGCTTGGCGAGAAAGTAGAGTGCGTTGTCCTTTCGTAAAGTGTTAAGTGTTTGTCTTCCTAAATGAAAATTCCAGAGTTTGTCGTGTCAAGTTTTTCCCGTAACAAGTTGAAACTCCAAATCTTGCTTATAATAGTTGCGCTTTGTGTTTCGGCAACATCGAGATACGTGTGAGAAGTTCGTGAGCTGATGTTGGAAAAACGATTCCCAAGTTCTCAGGGTTTGTACCGTGTAGCTCATTTACGTGGATTAGTTAATTTCCTGATGCTAGTAAAAAGTATTCGTTACTTCAAATAATTCTGTGTTTTGTTAATGATCTAATTTTAGATTTCGGAGTGAAAAATATTTTAGATCGCTTTAGTGACACCATTTGCCCTACATGGGAATAAAATTAGCGATTAAATCGGGAAATGAGTAAGAATAGGTAAGTAATTAGTAAGAAGAAGAAGAAATGTAAAATGTACGGTAAACTTTTTAATACGGAATGGTATACGAACTGGAGATGCCCGCAATACAGTTGGCATGTAGTTGTGCGGTCCTCCATTTCGTATTAGAGGAAAGCCAATTCCCTTAACAAGAACGAAAAAAGGAAACGTAGACCACCATGAGAGAGGCGCCAAAGTGAAACCCACAAGCCAGTTGAGGGTGAACAATGGAAGAGGAAACGCGTTGCATAGCTTAAGTTCAAATATGGACTCTAACCGTTGATGATCTCTTCTCACCTCGTGGGTAGCAGTTAGTGATCAGTCACTAAAAAGGTGCAAAATTGGAACTTCATGCACTGGGACTTTGTGAGCTTTCAATCCAATAGGAAACGCAATAACGTATAGGGTTTTAATTAGTATGTTGTTTGATTGGAAATTACTTTCTTTGTTGATTGTTTCAAGACATATTACGAAATGACACCGACGTTGCATCTAATGTATGACACGTTCTTGTCGAGTGTGCGAGGTGGAGTCATCGAACTAGAAAGGCAAATTTAAGTTTCTTAATTGAACACTTACACACGTTCTCGCTGAGTTGGCGAGGTGCAGTCAACGAACTAAAAAGGGAATTTTAATTTATTTTAAATAACACTCGTGACAGGAGATGGAGCGACGCAAGCGCGTTGAAGCGATCATGAACTCGGTGGCCTTCAGGGAAGAGCTGGAGAAGATCGTGGAGTCGCAGCTCTCTGAGGGCTATTCGGGCGTCCAAGCGCTGCAGAACATCTCAGAGCTCATCGGCATACCGAGCAACAGGAGCGGCATGATCAGACGTGAGTTTCAGTTGGCAATGATTATTGGCAAGAATTTTCTAGGTATCAAGTTTTTTTTACAATTGTGCGTGCTAAAATAATCAGTTGAAGTGAGCAGTTTAAATGAACCCAATAGAAATTACTAGTGACGCTGGTATTGAATACTGACGAACTATGCTGTTCGACGTCGTAGTTGTTATTAATTTTTGATTGCTTATTATTTAGTTCTTACGTTACGCTGTTGAAGTGATTTCAACAAGATGTAATTTAACAGTCTTTGAATTGAATTCATGAAATTTTTTGCATTGTTCAAACTCCACACTTCTCTCAAATGTTGTAAATTAAGAGTGCGATTTAATTGCAGCGAGCCAGAGCATGTGCCCCATCAACGACCTGCGAGGTCTTGAAGGCCTCAATTACGCCAAGGGTGAGAAGCTCTTGCGATGCAAGCTGGCCGCTCTCTACAGACTCATTGACATCTACGGCTGGTCACAGAACATCTACAATCACATCTCGGTGAGGCACTCGTCGCCAGGCTTCTGTCTCAATTATTGTAGCACTCTCGCCCTTTGGGCGCTTTGCTCTGTGAAATAGAGCTCAACGCTCATGGTTTTCGGGGCGCTAGCTGATGGGTTCATTTTTGAGATTTGAAATAGGCGCTTTCTTATGCTTCTCAAAGATTTGATCAAATTGCATGGCATGTCCGTTAAAAAATCCATTACTTGGCTAAAAAGTGCATGTCAATTATCACCCTTTTATAACGCTGACACACCATTGCAAAGAAACCAGCCCAATTTAATAGAACTGAAAAAAAACACCTAATCCGCAGTAATTATGCGAGTGTTGGAATTGTCTCTTTTTCTAAAAGTAAATTGTTGGAAAGTTGGAGTAAGATGAATTATTTCGTGACCGCTGTGAGTGGCTCTTTGGATCACTACGTTGTCTAGTATCTAACTGAATGTAACATGACTCAATGCTTGCAAATTGAACTTTCTATAAAAATTTATATTGCCAAATGATTTAACTTCTAAACCTGCTTACAATATCTTGAAATTTCCCATGTAGAAACCTTACCAAAAAACATTATTAATTACGAAGTATTTACGAAGGTGTAATTTTTTTTACAAAATTTTCATGCTGAAATATTGATGCTGGTGTTTTAAGGTCACCTTATGGATTTGTTGTTTTAGTAAGAAGAGTTTAACTCAAAATAATTTATTGCACAGGAGAGTTCATCAAGTGAAATCTCTGAGTTCTTGAAATAGTTTCAACTGATTTGCAAAGTTTTGTTGAAAGTATGGCAGCAATTTTCACATTACCTTTTTTCTCATCGACTTTATTGAAAAATCGATGCGTTTGTCCCGCTGATCATATTCCTGAATTTTTGACGCTCTCTAAATAATTTGCTGGGTTTGTGTGTGGGGCAGGTCCGTGTGAGCCAAGACCAAGAGCACTTCCTGTTGAACCCCTTCGGTCTCCTGTACAGCGAGGTGACCGCCTCAACGCTCGTCAAGGTTGACATGCAGGTGAGGGCGATAATGAATTACAGAGTACGCTGAAGTTAGCCTTACTGAGATTTTCTCACCTTAGTGCTCTCAACTACTTGTCGCTTCGAGTTGAAATAAATCTCGAGCTTATTGCTTTCCTTTTTTTCTGTGCGAGGAAACAAGTTTAGTTTCAAGTTTGATTCAAAATAATGCTGTGAATTTTTTTAGTGTTACAACTGTTGACCGTGCTTGAATGTTTCTATTACAACTTTATACTTCTTTTAGGTGGTGATGTACTCATCACTGTTGTGAGTGTTATGCTTTTATTCTTACATTGAAAATCAAAAGAAACCGTAGTGCAGCACTAGGCTTTGGTATTGGTGCACTCCGTATATTCAGTGACATTCTTGTTATAGTTTTTCCCATAGTTTTGTGATTCTTTGAGTGATCCATGACTTCATGATTTCTTTTCTTACGGCCTAAAATTATTTTCCTCCTCCCTTGCAAATAATTTGAAAGGTTTTACGTATCATGTATATTTCATTTAGGATGCACTGAGATTCTCTAATTAGGTAATTATAAAATTGTAGTGGCTGTCATCCTCGTAACTTTCTCTCTTTTCGTAGGGCCAAGTTGTAGACCAAGGCTCTACGAATTTTGGCGTGAATGTAGCCGGCTTCACTCTACACTCTGCTCTGCACGCCTCCCGTCCTGACCTGCGCTGTATCATCCACATCCACACGGCGCCTGTAGTGGCCGTGTCCGCCATGAAACAAGGGCTGCTGCCTCTCTCGCAAGAGTCCCTTCTGTTCGGAGACATCTCGTATCACACCTACCAGGGAATCCTCGTCAACCCCGAAGAAAAAGAGCAGCTTGTTAGAGACTTGGGACCTATCAACAAGGTGAATGCGCGATTTTCTCTTAGAATTGAGCTTTGGTTTAAATTATGGATTGTTTTGATTAACTTATATCTAAAGTGCATCATTTTTCTGGATCAATTGATCCAATTCTACGAGATTGAATATGAAGGTGAGCTCGTTCGTATCATATAGAGTATTCGTATTTGCTGGAAACATCACTCTTTTAATCAGCCCAGCCAGTGGAAATCAAACTAATGATATGTTGGCAACTGAGCAGCAGTAAGTACCTTGTGTTTTCATAGCCCTACTGAATTTTTCAAAACCTTGGTTTGTCATATACGCCTAAATTATTCAACATTTGTTTCGAAATCAATGAGAAGTTGATTTTTTGTTTCTGGCGTAGTTGAATAATGGCAATAATGAGACAAATGGGACAAAATTTGTGGAGAATTGTAGTAGATGGCATCAATATTAGACCGTATTGTGGCAATCTTACCAGAAGCATATTTGTGTAGGGTGTGTAAATGTGAGTAGTTTTGTAATTCACTCATTTGAAACGCCTCAGTCAACGAAAGTTACTACTGTGTATGGCTTCTCAAACTAGTGATAGCATTCAATGAAATGCAGAATCGAAACTTCGGTTGTGTGAAGGTTCTGATCAATATTTACCTGTCGAGGCACTGCGCAGTGACCTTCTGGTGTCTCTTGCATTCTGTTGTTCCTTTTACCAAAACACAGAGGGAGAATATAAATTGAAAGGGAAACAAATTAAGTGTTTAATCTGTCTCAGGGAATCTACTTATCAACGCTTGTCCCGCAATCAAAGCTTCTCGTGAGACCTCTGACGAAAATATAGAACTGGCAATGTCATTACTTAGCTATTTTATGAGGACTGATTCCCCAGGGGATACAGTCATTTCAAGATATAGCTAGGCCTTAAGGAACTTAATCTTTGACACACACGTGGCATCTCTGTCTTCATGCATTTTTTATTTTCTTTTTTCGTTTAACATGTTATATGCGCATGGTATCCTATGTTAGAATACACCTTGTGCATCGATTCCTTATTTTCTACAGTCTGTTCTTAATGGTCCCTTCTCTTCGCTTTCTTGACATCGCCTTTGTAGTGGCTGTTAGATGAAACTAATTATTATTTTCCTGAGAATTAAAACTGTGTTTTACGTTTTTCCCCGGCTCGGCCAAATTCGTGCAGAAATTAAAATTCACTCTCCGTTGTGCGATCAGGTGATGTTGCTGCGAAACCACGGCGCTGTGTGTTGCGGCGAGTCCGTGGAGGAGGCTTGGTTCTACGTCTACCACCTCGTGCTCGCGTGCGAAAATCAGGTAAAATGCCAACAGTTTCTCTCTCACAATGAAGCATTCGTGTTGCGTTGCTATTTAATACGTCAGATTGTGCTCTGAAGACTATAAGGTTGTGAATGTCACGTTTTGCTGCTCCTGGGAGACTCCTTTTTGATGTCTGTGGAAGCTGTCGTAGAAAAATAAACACGTAACTCGACAATTTGCCTTCATTAAATGAACTTTTACCCAATGTATCTCCACAAAAGCTTCAGCAAAATAGTTTTGCGAATAAAATTTTTGATTATGCTAAAATGAATTTCGGAGCAGCTCCTGTTTCTGCTTATCTATTCTTTTACTAGTATTTTTTAGCTCTTAATAATTCAGTTGTCACATTTGATCATTTTCTTCCACTGTCACAGTCTTTGCTTAAAATAAGCGTTGTATAGAAATTAACTGTTGAGGTTTAGCAGAAATTAAGTTTACTAATACGTTCATTATTAACTCGAATTGCTAATAAGAAATTCTAAATTTTAAACTTTTGGGTGCTACTTATGCTTGGGTGAGAACCAGTATTAGCATTAAAGAGTTTTAGGAATATTTGCAAACGTCGTTTAAAATGCTGCAGTTTATGTGATCATGTTTGAAGGAGCTGTTACTCTAATGTTGTTTCTTTCTAATCTTTAATGCTTGTTGCGGCAGATGAAACTGGTGCCCGTTGGTCTAGACAATCTGATCCTGGTGAGCGACGAAGCAAGACAGCTGACCTACGATACGTCCAGAGCTGGCTTTGGAGGCGTCGACAGCAAAAGTGTAAGTGGGCTTCAGACGCTCTGGCTCTTGTTCTATATAGCTCTACACGTGTTAATGTACGAAGATAATCACTTGCCATTTTTACTAAAAAGAACACTCAATTCTTAAAATTCTATAAATGTCAGTCAGTAAAAGGCAACGTTTCGATGTTTCGAAACATCATCGGCCTGCAAAATACAGAAGAACACTTAGTCACATTGATAAAACAAATGTAATCCCGTAACTCAAAATGCATCTGACTGAATAAAAATGTTAGCAATCACAGTACAAGAAGTCTAGATACACAGGGCACTTTAACTTGACTCGTGCATCTTGAAACTAACATTCTTTGGACCAGATTATGTTATGTAATTTTGAGGTGCGAAGTTTATCATTTGGAGTGAGGGGAGTTACGGGAGACAGAGATGAGTCTGTGGAATCGTGAGCAGCAAAGTGGCTTCAAATAAGTAAATCTACTTTTACGATGTGCCTAGTGGTATCTTTTGAATTAGTGCTCAAGGGAAAACGTTCATAGGTGACCCTTCAGCACATGAAAATTTGGAGGAGCGTGTCTCGAAAATAGTCTACATGAATACACTAAAGCTTTTTTAGGGTGAATAATTTTAATTTGTCTTCGACTAGACTAATGCTGATTAAATGATTGTCTGATGTTGACCTTAGTAATGTTGTCTGATGTCTTCTGTTGATGCTACCTAATAATCATGTGTGGACTTTGTCCGTTTCAACTCTCGGTGTAGAGGGAAAGGTGTAACATTGTTAAATATTCTACCTCTCACAAACAATGTACCGTGTTGGTAATGGTGCGTTGGTGTTGCAGGAGGGCGGCGCGACGGGCCAGGGGCCAAAAACGCGTAAATTCAAGACAGGCGAGATGGAGTTCGAGGCCCTCATGCGATCTCTCGACAATGCCGTGAGTTCTTATTTGCCTGCTCATTTTTTTTTCTACCTAGCAGGTAATGGAGCAACTGCGATATAAAAAGGCGCCTGTGCCTAGTTCTGCAATCAAGAAAAGAACTAGATTTTTTTGTTTCTTGGTTGTGCTGTGGGTTCATATGTATAAAATATTTCATGTTAGCATCGTTTAATCCGCCATGTGAGCTGTACTTGGTTTTGTAGTGTAAATGCTTAATTCTACGAAACTTTAACTAAATAACTACTTAGAATGGAACGATATTGCGATACTGTTCATGAGATATTGTAACTCGGTTATGCAAGGAGTGTAATTTCAATTAGTAGCCACCTGGATTTTTATGGAGGTATAAATGTGTATTTGGCAGGTAGGGATATCTACGTGGATCTGTGGATGAATTTAAATTTTTTCATTCGCTAGTTTCAGTGAAAGATACAAATTCGTTTTTACTACATGCTAAAGTTTGCACAGAAAATACAATTTAGGAGATCGGGATCGGGCTAGCCTATCTATCCCATGGTACTAGGTTACGGCTCTAATATTACTGATGAACCAGAAATGACCTTCCCGTCATGGGGCCACTTATCTGTGGAATGGCAGGTCTCCTGTGCTCAGGCGCTTGTACATCTCAACGTAGGCACCGTATCACGCGCTCAGAAGAATTAGTAAATATTATAACGTTCCGAGACTTGTGAAATTATATCTGGTGAACTACGATCGTAGATATTTTGTTCCTTCATGTATTTCAGTATTTGATTGTCAATGTTACTTGGGGTTCTATTGTTCTCATTAGGGAATAGAAAAAATTCGTTTTTTCAAAACTTGATACCCAAAGTAAAAATTTATAAAATTTTAATAAATTTTAAAACACAAAAGCTTTTTCCTGTCTCTCTGATGTTAAGTTATGCAGTGGAGTTGTGGTTGTTATAATGAGCTCACAGAGCTTCAATTTAGCAACTGCTTACCTTCCTCCTATTTTTTTCTGGTTTTGACATCGTCGTGAGAATATCAGGGAGTCATACTTGAATACCAAAACTTTTAACATTATGTTAATGTTAAAATTGGTATTCAACGTGTTTGTGATGTGGATGTGTTAATTTTTCAGGGCATGCGCACGGGTTACATATACCGTAATCCTCTGGTGAAGCAAGTGAGCTGCGGAGTGCAGAGCGATGTCGCGCTGCCTCCTACAGCGTCTAACTATGGCCAGCTTTATGATGAAGATGGGCTCAGGAGGTGAGTGGCTGAGGGACTCGGCGGTCGAAGTGGTGATCTTGTCTGGTCTGTAATTTTACAGCACCTAAAGGCATTACTATACTTGCGTCTTATGTCAAACAGGTTAGCTAATACGTTGCAAGATGCTGGTAATCTTGTTTTTTTTTTTAAATTCTACAGTACCTAAAAGCATTACTATGCTGTCTTATGTCAATCATGTTAGCTAATTCATTGCAAGATGCTGGCAATCTTGTCTGGTCGGAAATTTTACAGTACCTAAAGGCATTACTATACTTGCGTCTTGTATCAATCAGGATAGCTAATTTATTGCAAGATGTGACCAAATATACCATTGAGAAGAAAGTCGTGAACTAGCAAAGATGAAAGGAAAAATTAAGATGTCATTTGAGTGGAACTGTGGGTGAAGTATTCGAACAGTTCGTGTGGAGTACTGGATTTGTCGAAAGGTTCTACGTTTTTAGCTTTGCTGAGGCATCATCGCGTTCTCTGATAACTAAGCGCATTATTTGCTCATTCCCTCGCAAAGATCGTTAGTTTGTCGTTGCAGTTTATACATGCTTACTGCTTTAAACTTAGTGGCGGAAAGTGCTCTTCTGAATAGTGATGCTTGTGTTATGGCACAAAGAACGGCGAGTGCTTGCTCTCAATGTACACAAGTGATGGCGAGACTGGGCTATGTTGCGTCGCAATATCGCAGGGGGTTCTCTTTAGACGAGTCCTAGACTCGTGATAGAGCTGTAAATCCTGCTTGACTGGACGGTTGTGTGTGATAGCTTATTTAGGTATAATTTGTTACCACCCGCCGCTCTAAACACTTATAACAAAAAATTGGTAGTGATTAATTCCTGAATTTTATCAAGTGTAAAGGAATGAAAATGAAAAGATAAAATTGTGGTGTACTTTGGAATATGCTTGTGAAAGTAAACATGGAATTAGATTTAAGGTATGGGAGACTTTCGCTCGCATCCAAACTGAAAATATACGTCGCTGGCAATTGAATGCAATATGGGTAGGATAACGGTTCAAGCAAGCTTATTTTAATCACGTCCTTTTTGTGAAACTAGGCTTTGCCTTATGCGTGTGTGTCCACTTACACCTTGTGTTGTCCACAGCCCGCTCCGCCGCCTGCTCGACGGCAAGCGCGTCAACGACAGATCCCGCTGGCTCAACTCGCCAAACGTGTACCAGAAAGTGGAGATCCTCGAGACCGGATCGTCTGATCCTAAGAAGATCACTAAGGTAGAAGTCGTCACAGTGGAGAGCCTTAAAAAAAATGAGCAATAGCTGTTTTCTCGCGCGCTTTTCAGAACAAGGTCTGTTCGATCTTTTTATTGGTATCGTTTCACTTTAATTGCGTACTTTTTGTCCACTAGTTTTTATACCTGACTTATAAGTCAATGTGAAATAATGTTCTGAATGTTAAATACGTATCTTAAAGAACCTAGCCCCCCACAGAGTAAAAAATAACTTTTCGAAATGTACATGCTCTGAGAGCTTAGCTTACTTCTTGCATACTTCAAGCGATATCTTTTTGTATGCTTAATTTTATCGTCATGAAGCACTTGCGTGCAGCCATGCGCTAAAAACCAGACACGTGAGTTGGAACCCCGGTTAAGTTTAGCGAAAAATTCGTGTGCGAATATCTTAAGTGCAATGGAAGAGTTTTTGATCTGACGTGCAATGCTGGCAATTCTTGAGGGAGTTTACTTAATCGGAACTAAAGAGGTAGAGTTAACTTTAATTAACTCGATTTAAAAGTACTGAAGCTGAAAGCTTCGATATCGATGTGCGTATATTTTATAGTTCTCATTCGCAATTTAGAAGTGGTTGTTACACCTACGTCCATTCAGTGCTTCTAGCTTCAGTACAAGCAGTATTAACTAGTGATTCGAGGCATTTTTGACGAAGTTTTCAATCAGACGTCCGACTGCTTACTTCCATTTTCTACTGCGGTGTGCTATGTTTGCAGTGTAGTTAATCGGAGCCTTAGTGCTCAAGTTCCAAGTGCACAATTGACGGCGTTGCGTCTGTGGCTGACCACTTGTTTTTGTTTAGAATTTAATGATCTCGTTGTAATGAATTTCTCAATTGTCGATACATAATTTTCTGCTTGCGTTAAAGTTGATGTGGGACTCTCCTCGTCGTCTTATTTCAATGTCGTGGTCTATTAATGAACCCTAGCAAATATGAGTGAGTTGTCTCCCGAGAGGCACGGCTAGCTGAGGCTTCCCTCTGTTTTGTATCGGCCATCATTCCTTGGCGCTGCAGCACAGTTTTAATGAGTCTAGAGTGAGTGTTCTGCTACTTCTCGTACCATTAATGAATACCCTCTCGTCTATATATATTTTGTTCGTTAAATGTTTCCTGGTGTTGATCAAAATTCACTTGACTTCACTGTGCGCTGTTAGACTCGTTGACGTATCGCTTCCGTGTGCGTCATTCCAGAGTTAGTTTTTCTTCTTTTTCTGCACGTTCGACAAAAGACACGAAACTGAGTTTGTGTATTTCTTAATGTGCTCGTTTATTTTGAATATGTTAAGCTCAATTCTATAATGGCTGCTATTTTAACCATGAATCTCGTTCGATATTATTAGTTTTAGTCAAGATAATTTCATCGTTTAAAATTTTATTCCAAGTTATCTCAGAGGTGCACTCTCCGCGCTATTATGAGCCTTAAAGATTTCTTGTGTTATTCGCTGGAAATTTTTTGTAAAATTTTCGTAACTGTCGAATCTTCTTGTTGTTTTCATGACTGCCATCCACTGCCACAAGTTTCAACTGCGGTGTTTGCTTAGGATTCGCTTCTTATTTTGTCTACTGCTAGGCTAAGGTCCATGTAAGGTGTTCCATATACTCGTGTTTGCCTCCAATAAAAGTGATCGAGCGTCTCTCTAGTATTATTATGCCTACGCTACCTAATGCTCCTACAAAATGAGTGCTCTCGAGACCATCACTGGAAACTTTTCATGGATTTGAACTTTTATGCTTGTTTCATATCGAGCTTAAAAAGTAGAACTCTATGTCTTGACTCATGAAATTTGTTGAAATAAAGTTTTCATGATAATGTTCATGCAGCAATCCGTGTTGATCTCGAGCGCTGTGCAAGCTGTCCATTGGTGGTTCAAGAGGCCTAAGCTCCCCGTCTCTCACTGCATCGCTTAGCCGCTTTTCGAGGCCCTCAAAACAAAGGCAGCCTGCCTCTGCTTCTGAGGACTGCGAGATGCGGCTACAACTGCAGCTTTGTTAGGCTCATGTGTGTCTCTCTGGCTGCTCACACTCGCATCAGCTAACGCCTCCTAACTTCAAACTTAATGACTCGCTCAAAATTTTAACTCTCGTGCTGTACAGATGTCGATTGTTAATGCTTGTAATAATCTTGAATAGTTCCGAACAGCGGAGTATTTTCTCTCGGTTCGCCAATAAGATGCTGCATGAGGTTGTTCGATGATTGAATTTTCCTGTAGAGTGAAGTTGCTTTTAAAGAACGAAATTTTATTGAGCAACCTGGTGTACGCACCTTCGAGGATGAGATTTTGAGTCTTGTCTTGCGAGTCACTTGAGAGATTGGACCAGCTTGAGCCTTGCAACCACCTGAGTGAGCATTAGATAGCGTGAGCCTAACAATACTGCGCGGGGCTGTGAGGGATCGTTTCCCGCCTCACACTTACTCCAGTCCGCCTGTTGGCGTTCTGATCCGCACACTTTTGATCAGGTAAGCAATGACCCGCACACTTTGTTGTACAGGAAGGAAGAGAAGGGATAATTGTGCCGACCTTGTGTCTGTCTTCCAGCGAAATTATTCTCGCTTAGAGTCTGATAACCGCGCCTCCCTGCCTAAACATAATCATACAGACTCTCGCATTGAACCACTGAATCAGGAATTCCAGAGCGTGATGTTTTAGGAGTTGCATGAAGTTTCTCATGAACGATGACGAAATAATTTGGTCATGGATTAAAAATTACTCTCCTTTGACACGGGTTCATTAACTCGTGCATTCTAACCCAGCTATAGTTGGAATTATACCGTGGTGAATAGTTTCGATCATTAAAGCGTAGTTATCGCTCAAAAGTTTGTTGTGAAATTTTCAAGTTCGTCCAACTCGAAGAAAAGTTCTGAGTGCCACTTGTTCATCAAATGCTGTGAGTAGATTCCTAAGTGGCTGAAAGTTGAAGTTTTGTGTAAATCATCTTTCATCTTAGTTTAACTTTGCTTGTGCGAAAACTGAAAAGTAAATTATGTCCTATTTTAGCAATGTAAGAGCTGGAATTTCTGCGTTAATAGTCGGAGATTATGCTGCGAACACTTCTTTCGCATATATCGAGTTGGTATTGGAAAAAGGAGGATAGTTAACTTGTAAAGTTAAAGACTATGAGCGATTGGATAGCACAGTGAGCTATTAGTGTGTTAACAGTGGCGTGGTTTTATGAAAAGAAAAAATGCGGGGTTTAACAGGTGCAGTGGGACAGTTTTAGATAACAAGGCTTGTAGAGTGCTAGGTGTGGGGACACACTTTATACGTAGGTTACCCATTCCTTTTATTCCATACTAGTTAAAATAAATTATGTCTACCCTCCTTCTCTTGGAGATACCTTTGTTGGGGTTAAGCAAGCCTAAACTGCCATCTAATCTTAGTGCAAATGTAGGTTTGTAGCCTTATCCCGAGCTTTTATGGTCAAAACTCCCTTTAGTGATGCGGTGTCCGTAGATGTTACTTGCTCTGCCTCAATGCATATTTGGCGGCCGAGGCTCAGATGCACTCAGATTGCCAAAAGAAAATGACAGAAAAGACTTTAGGCTTGACTCCCATTGAAACTAAATTTTTATTTGACTGCTCTAAGCTCATTTTCTTTGCATTTTGATCTCTGGCCACAGCATAGCAGTTGATGCAAAAACTTCGGTTTTATACATATTGTTATTCAGGTGCATTATGTCTTGACATTTGATTTACTCGTTTCGTATTTGCTTTAATGGTAACTCTTCAAAATCGTTTTAATGGTCACGCTAAAGATTTCCAAGTCACATGTTAAAACTCGTTTATCACACTTAGCCACCGTCAAACGTTTTCATATTCCTCAGTTTTAAAGAATAGCCAAAGATTTTGAGTGTCGTATTGACAGTTTTGAAGTATTCCGATGAATCGGGCTTAGTAAAATGGTATTTTCTTCAATTTTCAATGATAATATTGATACTGTATGATTGGTGTGTGTTTTTTAATTGCTTTGCACATGGCAACTTAGTTTCTGAAACTTCGTTGAATTTCCAAAGCAGTTCTACACTGAGCGAAAACGAAAAAGAAAGATATTCGAAACATTTTGAGTAAAAAATCTTTAAATTAAATTTTCGATGTCGAAGGTAATTTTTAATTCTGATCGGAAGCCAAGTGCATTTCTAGAGATAGATATCTCTATCTAACTGGAAAGCCTCTGATAGATGATTTTACCTTTGCAAGTAATTTTGAGCGTCCAATGAAGGTTCATCGTTCGAACTAGAAAAACTAAAGTGTAAAAACAATATAATGATAGATACGTAAGCAGAATTGCTTTAAAATGTCAGTGTAGTTTCAAGAGTGTGAGGGTTAAGAAGTGCGGAACATTTTTCAAATTGTATTGCTCGAATAATTATTGAACTCTACTCATTCCAATGCTCAATAACATGTTGATGTTTGGAAGTGGTTAGGCCGAGGACGTATTTCAGACGCTTATTTTGAAGCTCGATACATGAATAGACACTGGACGAGCGGTAGTTTGAGCGTCAGAAATTTTGGCATGGTGAATGTCATGAACAGCAGATGGGATTTTTGATAACAGCGTCCGACAAAAAAAGATGGAAAGGTACCATACCGCGTTTCGCTCCACTCAACTAAAAAACTGAGAATCCTTTTTGCCTCTTACTTCCAGCGTTGAACCATTTCTAGTATCGCACAGGCATTAAATGATGTATGACTTCAAAAACTGAACTTGATGTTAAATGGCACGATTGATTTTCTTCGTCTGAGCTTAATGTTTCAGGTATTAACCAAATTCTTGAAATTAATCAAGTAGCAACTTTTTCCCTCCACCATGATAACAAATTAATTAGCTACGAGTACACAACACAAATGTACCATCTGCTTTGTTGTGCATGAAGGCAGTTACTATTATGCCAACGTTAAACAGTCAGGTATTGGTACCAAGCTAAAATATCTGGCTTGCTACTAGAAGCTGCACATGAGGTACGCGGGAAAAACTTGAATACGATTTCTATTCACTTGAACTTTTGTTGCCATAATCAATATCTAAAATTAAGTGCTGCGCGACACTGTCGGTTATCTCTTGTTTTCGGTCC
Source organism: Platorchestia sp. MABIK (assembly GCA_014220935.1). Taxonomy (NCBI): domain Eukaryota; kingdom Metazoa; phylum Arthropoda; class Malacostraca; order Amphipoda; family Talitridae; genus Platorchestia; species Platorchestia sp. MABIK. The sequence goes on along the minus strand of JACJUY010000198.1, from coordinate 133,860 downwards.
TTGATTAACAAAAATTTATTGCACGTTCATTTTTGTTTAGGATCATTTGACCTTGATACCCGAAAATGTACTACCTCACTTACGGAGTTTACACTATTGGGCTCTAATTTCACTTATATAATTCACGAGTATAGATCAGTTCATGGCTGAATTTTGCTCTATGAAGAGTAGTTTTACTTCAAGTAACAAGCGTAACATGGTATTTGCGATGTGGACGGGTAGACTTATCGATGCCTGAACTCTTGTGTGGCAGGTAAATGAAAAAAGTCCAGGAACTATTACTTGTTACTCGTGACGTACACTTTACTCCGAGTATTTTATATTTTCGCTTGGTACCTACATTATTTTGCGTCTGTTTTACTTTATCCGACATTTAGGATCAAACTTTGTTTCGCTTTTTGAGGGTGATAATTTCGCACAGAACCTATTGAACGCTGTGTATCACTTTGATGTATTGCTTTCCCAAGCATTTGCCTTTAGCAGCGGTTGAAATTTTCATTTCGCATGTACTAACTAATTTAATTGATCCGTTTAGCTTATATTTGGCGCTTGATTAACTATATGTGACTGGATCTAGTCGAGGATGGGCCAACTCTGTTCATTTATCATTTTTTTATTCTATCCCTGAGGTGCTCCTCCTTTACAGTGGGTTGCTGACGGCTCTCCGACTCACTCGAACGCAGTAAAACTCGAAGACAACTTGCAGTTTGTTCCCAAGGACACAGATCCCAAGGAGTTCAAGAAAATTCAAAAGGCGGTAAGTGACGAGCATTCGAGTGCTCCTTAACTGATAAGAAAGATTTTCACGTTATAAAAGCGCTTTCGTATCTAGTTTATTTTATATACACCCAACAAAGCGAGCCTTGTGCGCCTAATTGAAAAATTCCAACTTGTATGTACGTGGATTGTTTTTAGATGTTGGTTCCTCTTTTTTGAACACCTTCGTTACTGTTCAGGAGGCTTAAACCAACATCTAATCTTTTATTTGTGGGTATTATGACGTCATCACGCTCCATGCTTGGATTGAATCCCTGACGGTTCATTCTTATCTGGTCACGAATTGAATTCCTTCGTTTTCAGATCAAGGAGAACCGGCGCATTGGTAACGTGAGTGCTGGTCCCACCAGCCACCTGCTGGAGGGCGTGACGTGGGACGAAGTGCGGCGCATGCAGGACGCGACCGTCAGCAACGCTGCCGACCACACCGTGCTCGTTGGCGCAGCCAGCAAGGGTATCATCCAGAGGGACTTCCAACACAACGCCGTCGTCTACAAGACACCGTACGCCAAGAATCCCTTCGATGCCATCTCGGACCAAGAGCTCGATGACTACAAGCTGCTGGTGGAGAGGAAGCAGCGCGGCGAGCCCAGTGAGTCGCTGCTGCCATTTCACGCGAGTTTTCATTACGTATTTTTTTTTTTAGGTTCAATGTTACTGTCAAGAGGGAAAGGTAATTTGGAACATAAGTACCATGTTGACTTGACTATATCCATGTGGCTCACAAAATGTGCTGACGTTTTGAGGTGTGAAAATGTGTGCGCTGCACGTTGCCATGGCTATTGCTAAGTTAAATACTCTTCTTAGTACATGAACAGCTTCTGCATCTATAAAAGAAAAGGATCGTGAAATTTTGAGTTCAACGCGTAGTTTCATGTAAAGAGGAATATCAGAAAGGCCATTAAACTCGTAAGATAATGTCTCAAACGGTATACCATAACTAAGGTCACAAATTTTTGTCTACGAATGAATATGATGGATGGTCATCTTCACTTGGGATTTGACATCAACTTGAACGAGTGCCTTTTCTGACAAGACATCTCACAAAAAATCATAGTATGATTTTCAAATTTTATGTTTAGCGCCCATACTAAGATTTAACTCATGAAGTTTCAATACCATTAGTCAAAAAAACCGTCGAAAAACAGCCTGTAAAGTTTTTTATAAAATACTAGAGCGTGCAGTTCATTCTGTAACTTCTTCGTGAGTAAATTTAGAAAGGAAGACTATTTTTGAATTCTGATTTTTAATTTTATGTTTATAATTGGAATGATTTGGGAATCATTCTCGATATAATTGTGCATTCTAAGTATAAGTGTTAACGTAACTGTGTTATTTTTTCAATTTTCAATGAATTCATATTTTTTCGTAACAATTCTCAACAGCCAAGTAAGAGAGGAAGAGCATCCTAAAACTCAATTCCCTGTTTTACAGATCTCATATCGGATTAATCAATGTGATTCCAGAAATTGCATCCTGAAACTCAATTCCCTGCTCGATAGATCTCATACTCGACTAATCAAACGTGATTCCAAATGACTTCGGTGGCAATCTGTGAGCAGTCGAGGAGATCGAGGTAGAGAAGCTGCACATCAGCCCGGAACGAGCGGAGCGCGGTATTGTGGAGGACACCCGCGATGGCTTCGATGCGACCAGCCCCCTCAGTCCGCTGTCCGACACCGACGGTGAGTTCGTCTTGGTCATTTTTCGATTCATCATAATTCTCTTCGTAGTTTGAAAAGACCAAATATGTTTGTAAGACTGCCATGCTGCTAAACGATGTCAGCAAGTTCTCAGAATCACTGCTGTGTTATTTAGTGTCTACTTACTCTTGAATCATCCGTATATTTTTTCTACTACTTCGTTGGTTGTTTTCCATTTATCCTCGTACTTCCGTTGACTCTGGTTAAAATTTAGATGTGTTTGGTTTTTTTTGTTCACGAGTCCAGTTCTGGTCATTTAGCAATTTTTCCTTTCTTCATCGATGTTCCTAATTGTGCATTTCGTGGCTATAATTAGTAGTATTGAGTCAATCGATAGAGACATCACTCTTTAAATTTCATACTATTTGGTACTGACAATTGTCGCGCAAAATTTATTTTGAAGCAGTTCTACAGGTTTTATTCAGATTACTTTGCTCACCGGATTTTTTAATCGCTAATTTCGATAAGGTTTTGAAAGCAAAGTAGATATACGCTCCACGACATGTCAAATTGTCAAACTCGGAATAGGTTGCGTTCACAAATGCAAGATCCACTTTCTTTTGGGTAGTCCTTTTACCTCGTGTCCAGCTACAATGCTAGACTCACTCCATCAAATAATATGCTCAAGTATGACCAAACTATTTGCCTTACATTTCGTTCCTTTGATTTGTTGGTGATTAATTTTTAATTATTGTATATCCGGCGAGTAATTTTAATTGTCGTACACCTTATTTACTGGGCATTTTCTGTTCATTTTTCTTGAAAAATTTTGATCTGTGTCCTCACAACTCCTCAAACTGTCATTGCATCTCATCTCTTTCTTATGTGTAGATCACAAATTTCATTTTATTACTTTCTTTACTTGATAGTTTTTATTTCTTTCTTGAGAGTATTTTTGTGTCCAGGTTTCTTTTTTCGAGTAGCAATTATTTCAGCGACAACCTAGGAAGAAGCAGCTCATCAATTTGGAGGTATTTTAGTTTCTTCCGTCTCAGTTTAGATGGTACTCTAAAATTCTACTGCATTGACTTTAACAGTGTCTTTTCATATCGTTCGCACAACGGACTATACGCATTGATGTCCATGTGTGAATCGTTCGTATTTTTTCTGTTTTCATCAAGTGTGCCTGCCTAGAGATAGTTTTGCTTGCTCTGTTATGCGAATATCGGTAGAAAACTTTGCCTTCCAGCTTAGTTGAAACTTCCTTTGCCTGCACGAGCTTTTATTCGGACATGGTCCGATTGCACACTTGTTATGCATCTGTCTCGGGTATTCTCCCCCTTCTCATGTACGTGTTCGTTCTGCTTCTATTGCACTACGGGAGCAGCGAACCTAATCATGTGATTGGTCTTTAGTAGAAGCTTCTTGAAACTTCTCTCAGAAACTTTTAGTTTAATAAATTTACCAGCTAATCCTAGAGCATCCAAGAGAAAGTAAATCCTCGCTGCAAAGGTCTTCCTACCGACACCGCTTCGATCAACACTCGCAAAGACACGTTTCATGCCTTTGTACGGAGTCAAGATTTTAGCTTGAGCCATACTTTCATTAAGATTTACGTTAAGTTTATTTTTTTTATGGAGAACCGAAATGGAACCTTGAATGGTGAAATGAGCATCCTGCTTGGGGAAGATGTTTTCAACCGAGTTATTTTCATTTTAATATGCCTCGTAAATACGGGCCTCACCGTGCGTTGACCATGCCTGGGACGGTTGCCCTGACTCTACAAGCAGCCTCACGCTGAGTGGACATGGCCTATCATCTCATAATGAAAAGTAACAAGGAAAAGTTCAGGAAAAGTAACGCTCTGCAACATCTGTTGAGCTAGATGTACATGGTACATAAGCTAGCTTCTTCATCTTCGTTCATAATCTTACTGCCTCTCAATTGTTCATTTCTGAAACGGATGTACGCCTCAGATTTCCCTTTTATATACCCACTTGAAATGCAATTGGATAACCATCTTCAGTCGTGGTTCACTATCCTCGATTTACCAGCAACTCAAGAGATCTCGCGCTGCCAAGAACCTGTTGGATTTTTTTTTACCGAGGCTCTGCTCGGTAGTGAGAAAGCTGCTCAGAAGACGCCTCTCCCAGTGCTCGCTCCTATCGAACGTAGCACATGGATGACGTGCGCGCCAGTTCGTTCATCTAGAATTATTTTATTTTTTCTTGGAAAAGTTCCTAAATGTATCGTGCATCTATTTTCTTTTAGTTCTTATGAAGATGCTTCTGTTACTTAAGGCAGACAAGTTGTAATATAGCAAACAAGAATGTCGTTTCTCTTGCTTTCTGCATTTTACTTTCCAATAAAACATATCCTGTTTGTGTAGCCGTACTTTGGTATTTTCGAAAGAACTTTGAAGGCTGCCGCTGCCGTGGTAAGGTTGTGCGAGTTTACTTGCGCCATAATTACATACTCTGGCGCACACAAACAGGCAACCGGGGGGCATTTAGAAGACGGTCCGACGGCACTCAGCTGGTCGTGCACACCCAAATAGCTCCATCGCCACGTGTAGCCCAAACCGTCTCTATCAACGATGGTCAGTGATCGCGTGTGCTCCTGCCTTCAGTGTCCTGTTTTGTCCACGTGTCGATTATAACATTCGTCTTGCATACTAACCACGTGTTCACCGTCGGGGGCCTAACTCTGAGTTCAATGTCAAAATTGTATTTATGGGTGCGTATCAAATATTCTATCATGCGAAGTTGAGAATGTGAGTAGTTTGCCAACGCGCAAAGAAAAATTACGCAAAACTAACAGTTCTTCGTTTGAAAACTTCAAGCAACACTTTTTTGCTTGATAAGTCATACCTCTCATTTAAAATTTTGTAGTGACTCCCACAATTTTCATAACTGCCGTATTCTCAGCTAAACATCTGTATTTGTATTATAATTCGTATTCGCCGTTGCTATAAGTTGTGAACCTGATGTGGACATCTGTGCGTTACGACATCCAAGTCGCTTGGGTTTCGGCGATGGTGTGTAATTTCTCATTTGTGGTTTCATTTGTTCACTTAATTATTTGCTGTTTCGATGAAATGCTATTTGAAATACCACATCGTTGCTTTCAACATTCATTTTCGACGAAAACACTATTTCTGTATGGGAGTTTCTCACGTTTGACTTCTTCGTCGGATTAAAATCAGTTCAGTGGTGAGAGTACCTATTTTAATTAGAATTTATTGGGTTTCTTCACAAATAGAATCGTAAAATACACAGAAAAGGATCATTTTATGAATGAAATTTATTTTAAAAAATCCTAGTAAAATTTTCCTAGTTACGTTTGTTTATCGTTCGTCAGAAATTCTTTAGCTAACATACTGCCTATGTGCTTTCTATTTATGTGGGTTTTCTACCCTGGTTGTGGAGCCACTGAGTCCTGAAGTGCGGTAGTGTAATTCATATTAGTTTCTTTAGTGACTGTCTAATACCCACACCACAATTTTCGGTTGGCTGGTCGTGGTCGGGTTTCTCTGTGTTGGCGTTGCAGTGTTCCACTCATATATGCACTTTCTTGCTACTCGTGAAGACTCTGTGTTTTTTTTTTTTTGTTTGTTTTCTAGAGTCTTGTTGCTGAGATGAAATTATCCACGAAATTCACATTTTTCTGAACAGAACGAGTTAATCCTGTTGCTGAGGAATTTAGGTCAGAATGTTCGTCTCAGTAGGAAATCAAAAGATCGCATTTCTCTTCTCCTCTTCTGCATTTGTCACCGGCAGCAGGGTGTGCGAGCGAGGGAGATCAAACGCAATATTCTCTGATTTGGAAAATCTGCAAGTTTCAATTTTTGGAAATTTATCAACTTGCTCCCTCATTAGTTAAGGAGGAATTCCAAGGACTCAAACAAACTGACACTCAGCATACCTGTACGCATAATTTTTTCCATCCTCTTAACTGCTGTCGAGATGAATACAATGTTCTCTGACGGGTACACGAATATTTGAACACGTTCGTAGCGTAATATGGCACTGAAACGTACACTTTAGCTGTTTTAGAACTAAGTAGCGTTGAACAGGAAGTCGTGTGATCTTTTCAATTCTTCCTTTTATCCCGTTGTTTTTTTTTTTTGGAGAAAGGTCAGTTCGCTTACCGTCGCAGAAGTTCGTCCTGTTGTGTATTATTTTTAAGTCAGAAATATCATCCGCAAAATGAATTTTGAAACTTTTTAATTGCTTGTAGCTCTGACTGGATATTATTTTGTACATGTCAGTATTCCTTTCGAGAGTAAATGAACTTTCTTTCGCTGTAGACGGTGTAAGTGTGCAAAGTCTGACGTTAAGCACGAGGAGTGTGGGAGGTATGAAGCCTCTGGTACCTCCTAAACCGAAGACACTACCTCCTCCTTCGGCGTCTGTACCCGCACTGAACGCCCAGCAGCAGGCAGGTAGAGATGAACCCCAGCGTGTACAAGCGAACGTAAAACTTCTACCGCCACCGCGACCCTGTGTCAGTTGCCCTCCAGCCGACGGTGCTGGAGGTGCACCGGGAGGGACCTCGACCGCTGAGTCCAGCCTCTCGGCAAGCGTTGCTTTTGGTGAGACGTTTTCGTTTCTGTACACTGCGGAATTGCCGTTTTCTGCTGAAGCGTGTACTGAAATTCAATAGAAGAGCCGTGTTGTTTTGGATTTTGGTTGTCGCTAACGCCATCCCCGCCTTGCAAATCCTCACCATCGGTATGTCGAACGACTCAAGAAAACTCTTCTGTTGGTTATTGCTAACATTTTGGCTTTGACGTACATTGAAAATTGAATGACTCAGCTTCCAATATTTATTTTTTTGCGCATTCCGTATACGTTGCCTACCCATACCGTCAGTTTTACTTGAAAAGCTACTGTCTCATATGGCTGGTATTAGCTCTCGCGCATTGGTTGATTTCAATCTTTTGAGTGAAATAGTTATGTCGCTCTGATTGGTTGATGTGAGTAGTAACTAATTCTTTGAAAACGTTCACTGTAGTTCTACTGTGTTTTTACTACGCGTTAGGTCTGTGGAATGTGGGCTTGAAACGTTTTCGTCAGTTATGACGCCATTTTCTTTTTAAGACTTTTTTCGGGACTAACTCGCTTGTAACAAAGTTTATATAAGTTTATTTTGTTTTGATTGAAATTTCTTAGAAAATTTACAGTAGTTATAGAATTCCCGTAATTTTGGTGGCAACTCAGAGTACACTACGTTTAACTGTTTTTGATTACAATTTGTTTTGTGTAGCTAGATTTGCGTCGAGCTCTGTTTGTCGGGCTGCGTTGTACTGATGTCGACTGAAATCTCCAGTATATTGTAACTCTGAGATCTGTGAGATTTGATGAGAATTCGATTTAGAACTTAATTTTTTATTACGTATTTGCGTACATTCAGCGTTAAATTGACAATATATCCCCAGGCAAAGCGGAAATATTCGTAAGAAAATCAACTTGTATCCCCTTACCACAGTGTTGATTTTCTCTTGTATGTGTTTGCGTCTCTGAAAAATCTGTATAAATATAAAGTGTCGTTCTAATAGTCAAGCGCTCTACCTTCCTACTTTTAGCATCCACTTTCTTGATGGTCAACTGAAATTCACCGCGTTTCCGATGCTCGGACAAGCAACTGAAGTTTGTGGCATATATGCCCCCCAGAAACAAATGTTATAGTAACTAATGGATTTTGTGGTTTTTTGTCTCTCGATTTATTAACAACCGTTAGAGAGTTGAGTTGTGTGAGAGTCACTTATTGCTGTACTGTCCCTCTTATGTTGTAGGTTATTCAGTTGTTTTGTTAAAGGTTTCAGCTTACCTTTCTAAATATCTGTGCTCACACTATACTTCTTGAGTTTTCTTTAATGGAGTTACATAGATAAAGAGATTTATGTTATACGTAAAGTTTGCTACCTTTGTTTCTCAACTTTAATTTCACTTCCTGTTGGTTAATTTTGCAGTAGAGACCTCCGTTTTTAATTTGAGTACTATTTCTGCATTTTTAACACCACTGCAGAAAAAATAATTTTCCTCCCATTGTCCTGTGATGACTAATTTTACTCAGTGTTATAGAAATCTATGTTTACTTGTGATTAATACTACACGTGTTATAGTTCAAGTTTGGATGTCACTAATTATCACGTGGTGCTTTCTTTAACTTGTTCCTCGTTTGTTATATTATCTTCTCACCCGTTAATACTCACTACATTTCTTTGTACTTCGTGAGCGGCGGTGATTGGGAAACTCGAAATATTTTTATGAACGCGCTTGACTACGATAAACTGCCTTCCAGACAATTCTCCCACTACCCCCCTTTCACCTCGCGGGGGTGTGGGTCGATCCACGTTTCCAAGGAGCCCCCAAAAGTCAACTCCTGTGACCACTCCAACGGGCCGATCCAACTCCCTTTCTAGAGGGCTTCAGAAAATGCTCAAGAGCAACCGCAACAGTAAGCGTTCTGTTCGGTGGATCAAATGCTAGTCAACTCGTAGTAAAATGAGATACTCTCACGTTGTCAGTCAAGACGAACTACAACTCTATCTACTCCACTCAATGCGATCGGCGTGAAATGGTTCGTCAGCGAGGCGATCTGATACATGTCAGCTCTTCGCTCTGCCGGTTCCTGTACAGCACAGAATGTGCAGTACCTCACGGGAGATCTGGTTTTCCTTCGTGGATGGAGTTCTATACCTGGTGTACCGACTAAGCACATGTAGCATGTAATATTCTGCTGGGGATATTTCTACATTAATCATCTTCGTAATTTGAACCACCCACAAAATTAACCCTGGTATTTTTCTCACATATTTGTGTCAGTAATATTTCTTGATGGTCTTATTGTATGCTAAGATGACTCGACGTTCTGTTATAACTTGGGAACCTGCTTTTCCGCCTTTTGTGAGGGATGCACTTTCTTGCTGCTACTCGAGAAGTTTGTGGGAGCTTTATGTTTAGCTTATACCTACACATGTACGGGTTTATATCCCTCAAAGTATGCCACATCATTTTTTTCTGTTTAACATGACTTATATTTTCTATTTTTTTTGCAAATTTTACACTAATCCCCCATCACCTTAACTCAAGTCTTCAGAACAATTATATATTCTCTAAACTACATTGTATAAAGTACGGTCCTGTTTTCCAACGGCCACGAATATGTACGAGGAGTCATAAATTTATCTTTAAGAGAAATGATTTTCAAATACTAACGGTTTTCAATTTTTCACGAGCTTCCTCCTCAGAGGGATACTATAATGTCTCTATGAGAGTTGATGCTCCCAGGGGGAATATGCGAGATATCGAGCTAAAGGTTAGGTTAAGGTGAAATGGAAGTTTTTTGTCTTGTTACAAACCATCTTTTCTCGGTTCATCTACTGTCATCTTCTTCTCGGTTCACTACCGTCCTGTTTTTCAGCACGTACTACTTCTTCAACATTTATCTGTTCCATTAACTTCTTTCTCAACTCGCTATTTCTATGCACCTTGTGCATAGATTCTACACTCTTAAGCCCAAATTAAATGGTGCCTTTCTCTCTGTAAGACTCCTTTTACGTTAGGTTAGGGATACGGTTAGGGAGGCATAAACTAACCTCTAATCTGATCTTTTCACCAGCTCCGCGTATATCTTCACGCAGAAACCTTGAATGCTAAAAGATTCATTGGAAATTTAGTATCACTAGATCTGTGGAGCATTGGCAACGCAGGGGGATACGACTATTTCATTTATGGAAATTATCGCTCTCCATGGGGAGATGTGAGGTCCCCACTTGATGATTGTTAAACAGACCTTTTGTGGAAATTCATTGGGTTTTTCGTTTTGTTAAACCATTTTTTGGTTTCACTGCTGTTCATTTTTCAGCACATGTTATTTTTCCAACAGTTATCTTGTTTCATAAACTTCTTCCTATCTTGTTTCTATGCGCAGGGTGTGGGGACACACGGGCGTTGATTTCCCATTCGATTAATTGTATACTAAATGGTGCCTTCCTCCTTCCACTTTAGGTAACACCTTTATTGGCGTTTAGGAGTGTTAAACTAACCTATGATTTAATCTATCACATCTAAAACGAATTTTGGGCGTCGTTGGAGTTACTTACCTGACACCAGCAGCTTACGAGGTTTCGTTCACCTCATCGATTTTGTTCTCTAATTTATGCTATTCAATTATTAGCCAACCCTCGTAGGTCGCTTTGCGTGTTTCAAATTTAGTAGATGTATTAAATATCACCTCTGTAAGCTTTTTTTGTACTACTAGAATACATTGTTGAAGTCATGGGTTGAAATATCTGCTGCAGGTCGCTGTGTCAAAACTTATTTCTTGTTGCCCACTTTCTTGTTCTCATTTCTAGGCTTTCATTATGAACTAATACAAACATCCTTTTCGGGAAGAATCGCATAGTAACACAGTGAAATTAACTTGCGGTTTTAGCAAGGCACTTTGATACTAATAAATTTAACAAGTTTTCTACGTGATTGAATGTGAGCTAGCCATCATGGACTCCATGTGCGTTGTTAAGATGATTGTTGGAAGAAAAACCATAAAAAGCGATATTGCGCTTAGTTTTCTAAGAAATTACTCATGTGTGTGCTAGAGAGATGTAATCTTTGCTCTCTCGTGAAGTGATGGAACTGTGCTTGCGGATAAAACTTATATTTTTCGCGGTTAAATGAATCATAGAATATCAGTGCAAAGATTAATTATTGAAGTATACCCATTTCACGTTTGACTTCGATGTCCAAATGAAGTGGAAAAATTTGAAATAACTATTGCCTTGCTGTGGAGATAGAGACTTATCTCTAAAAAATGATGGAAGTTACTATTATGTGAATCTCATCATTTAGGTTCGGATAACCCTTAAGTAAGGGCCCTCAGCTGATTTAGTTTTGAGCATAAATTTTACGGGGAAATATTTCAAAACATTGTATAAGCATTTATTACATTACAAGCTTTTTTTCCATTCGATCACCGTGCTAGTCCGGATACGCACCAATTCTAGACTGTGTTCAAGATGACGTTTTTGATGCTAAACAGTGGCGAACTGTGTACTGACTAGTTGTTTGATGCTTAAAAACACCAAATATCTAATGCGTATGACAGATATTTAATTACTATGCATTGTATATATATGTTGTAGCTAGTAAATTATTTAGCATGTTTACTTCCTAACTACAGCATGATTTTTTGTTATTATTGCATGCTTTTCAAGAAAAATTTTGCTACTAAGCATTCCCTTGCACTAATCGAATTGCATGGCATTCGTGCTTGATGCCATGGTTTCAAATTTGCAGATTTAGCAGCATGCAAAGTAATTTGAAGGCACTTTTTTTATTCGTTGCTCTTCAGCACCTAGAGCTTCTGTAAATGGCTCCCTTGCTCCTGCTGACGAGGGTAAGGCCGAGAAACACGGGGCTCAGCATGTGAAACCTGCTCGCACCGCCGACGGTAGCGGTTACTACGGTGACCGAGCGGTCGCAAGAGAGCCTGTCGCTCTTGTGCGGTCTGCCTCGACGGACCTTACAGGTATGTAGGTTTGGTCGCATCTCGGAAACCGATCTCTCCGCTGGAGGCTCGCATTAACTACATCGCTAACTTTCCAGAAAAATGATTACGGTAGCCGTAATTTAGATATAGTTAAAACTTCAAATACATTGCTAACTTTTCAGAATAATGATTACAGTAACCGTAATTTTGATATAGTTAAAACCTTAACAACGAATAGGTTACTCGAGCAATGAATAGTTTACTTGATGTTGCGCACTATTACAATTTGGCTATTATGCGATTTCTTTATTTTCATCCAAATTACTGAACACTCTTATAAATAGGTTGTGTTGGTTGACGGTTTAAGCAATTTTTGTTTTCAGTAACAGATGTTGCTTGCGATCTGAAATCACGATTTCTTTTGCTTATAAGCTTTATTTTTTGTAACATTTATGTGTTTTACGCTCAAAATTATGCGTGTTAGTCAATTACTGAACTCTTGGGAAAACTAAGTTTCACCTGACTAATTCTAGGGAAAAAACTTCCAAGGGATGTTCGACTCTGCTAAAGTACATACCAATTTCTGACAAGGTGCAATGATGCCCTTGTACTGTCTCATGATATCGAGGGAGGGGCTGACAACGTCGGATTGTTTGCACGGAGCACTATGCCACTGGCATGCTGACGTTTGCCTTTGTTGTGATTGGTAAAAAAATTTATTTGTAGAGGCTTAATTTTGTTCAATGGAATAAATCTCTACCGCTGGAGTGGCTGTTTGCACAACACGAGTCACTTAGTTACTTAACTAGAATTTTTAATTAAAATGCTATATGATTCAGCTTATTATTAACAGATAGGCCGTTTCACCACCGAAGACGCTACAAAGACGTTTCATCGGTGTATTCGATATTCCCTAGTTCGTAATTTCTATGTAAATATAGGGCAAATATAATTTCTGTTATCGCCGTGTGGTGGCATAGTTTGATTCAGCTACAGAACAGTAATGCGTAGCCTCGTCGGTTTTTCGGTGATGCAGAGTGATTGAGTTGTTGAAGACCTATTAATTGGCTAAAATAGACAAATGAGCTAGGTCTCTTTGAAAGCACTCAATCTGGAATTGTCGGGTTTCTCCCGGCGATATTAGAGTACTCTATTAACCGTGAGGGTTCTGGATTCATGAACTATTATCACTCAGTCACTAACTCGTTGTTCAGAGGAGTAATAATACACAGGTGGAGACGGCAGCGTGTACTCTGATGACGGGATTATATAATACTCTAAGTAACGGGTTAACACCTGTTCTGGCTCCCATGCTCAGTCGCCCGGTGTCTAACTCCGACTGGCCCTGACTGACTCTGATAGCGTCGGTGCAGGTGCATTTATGAGCTGAGCGCAAGCGGGCGGAAAGTCCCACGATAAAGAGGAGATCCTACAGAATGTTAAGCTCTTAATGAATCACATTTATTGTTTTAGCATGACGTGAAAATCATTGAATTCGTATTCCTACTAACTCTATAGTTGCAATACGAACTATGCCTCACCTTGCACCAATTAAAGCTTTGCTGTAGCCTAAACTTTAGTTTCGTTTTGTAGTTGTAGTTGAGAGTTGATACTAAGTTTTAATGCATGACCTATAGCCAATTTAACATTCAAATTTGATGTGTTTGGCATTCATTCCCTGGTCACCTTCCCTCTTTTGGTGCATGGTTCTAACCCCTAATGCTGTTGTGGTAACTCCTGCATGCCTGCTACCGTCACGCACTCACTACCTCGCCTCTATCGTGGCACGGTACGTGCTACAGAGGGTGCAGCGGCTGCTGCTGCCAGTAAGTCCGCCGACAAACCATATATCCGACGCACTTGGAGCATGCCCAGGAAGCCAACTCGTAAGTTCATCGTGTCCTTAGTTAGTTGAATTACGTTACTTTAATTATTTTCAGCTACTCATGATTTCATAGAAATTTTTGTGTTAGTACGGATTTTCATGTGTCAGAGTTTTCCTGTTTAGTAAGCTATTTTGAATTTCGTAAGTGCGTTGTGAAATATTCTCTTGATTCGATTTTATTTTGATCGTGATTATAATAGCTTATTAACTTACGCAAATGTTTATTCATTATTGGATTCGGCATGCAAACCATTTTTTGTTATCAGTTTTTTTTAATGTCAACTCATTCCACAATTTGTTAATTTGACGCGCTGTAAAGCGCTTTATTTTATTTTGTAACCTACAATGAAAACATTACTAAAATTTTATTTCCGGCTCCTTCAGAAGCGTTCTGCTGCTTGAACGATGTTTACCTGTTTGAGGTAGTGGGGAGTTTTTCGTGCTGATCATTTTACCCTCTACTTTACAGGAGAGACCGCTGCCAACGGAGAAGACACAGAAGCTCACCACAGCGCTCTCTCCCATAGCAGTAAAGAGGTGAGCAGAACAGCCACTTATAACCCATTCCAAGCGACAGGCTACCTACCGGAGCGCACAAATTTTGAAATGATCTATATATATATATATAGTAGCTGCCGCTGTTCACGACAGTCACTTCTCGCTATAAATAGTCACGCCACCATATGAAAGGAATGAGCTTGTGACCACACTGGTTTCTGCCGCTTAATAGGGTCAAGTTGGACCTCATTTTTTGAAATAAATGAATGGAAACGGCATATTTATTAGTTTATTCAGAATCGTACATGAAAAATGACTAAGTAATAAATTCCAATTTGAATCAATTTTAAAGTAAAGACTTGTATTGGATTCTTATTTTTGAAACGTACCGACGTTTTTATACTTGAGTACTGACGTAAAAATTATAAGTATACTGGTAGACCGCAAATATGTGTTTTTACGATCACAGATAGTAACGATACATCTGAATATGATAACTGATTTCTCAGATACAATGTCGAAAGCTTGTACGGAATGTATAAGAAGTATTTGGCTTACAAGACCATGTAAGATTTTTGAAATGAAATTAATACTTCTATCATTATTAGGGGAGATTATTTTTATTATTATTGTTATAATTAGAAGACAATAAATATCAGCGAGTCAATAAATTTTAACTCAACTGGGAGAACGAGCAAAAAATATGATAGCAAAGCATGTAGAGAAGCAAGTCTGGTACCTCTCCTGCCCCGCAATCCAGCACCAACAATATTGACGTCTCGTAAGGCACTGAACTCATTGTTCAACTTCCTTATAATTGTCTGAGGAACTGAAAAGGATGCCAGGCAACACTTTTTTGCACGCAGTCTTTATATTGTAGCCACCGCTTATGTGTAGCAGGCGGAATGAAACAGGGATGATGTATATAGACACGCCGCTGAATGGGACCATTTTTGGGGCGAACAATTAATAGTTCTGCCGCTTGGAATGGGTTAATTGTTGATCAAAACGCTTCCTCTCGTAAAGTTGCACTTGCGATTTGCACCTCAGAAGGCGATTGTCAAAGACGGTTTTTAGTGCTAGTGTTTTTGTTAGCTCACGTTTTTTCTGGGGCCTTCTTGATGGAAATTCGTTATCTCTGATTCAAATAATTTTATTATACGGATTTTACAGAAAAGATAGAAAATGTAAATGATTGATACTTATTTTTATAAAAACAGTGAACATATGTGAGGCTGATCCATGTAATATATCCTCATAATTTCAGGGTTCACCGACGAAGGACACTTCGTACACCGACGACTCCATGTCCACCGACAAGAAGAAAAAGAAGAAAAAGGGCCTCCGCACTCCCAGCTTCCTGAAAATGAAGAAAGACAAGAAGAGAGAAAAAGAGGCCTTGCACCAGTAGCAGCAAGAGCAGTCCTCTCGCCTCTCCGTTGCCTCTGACTCGTGGTACGTTCAACTTCGCATTCAGAATGCGGTAAAATTTATTATTGAGTAACCGCAATGATTCGATATTTTCCCAAGTTCATATTTACAATGAAATATAACATTGAGGTCTTTTTTCGTGGCATTATTAGCTTTTGATTTGCTTTCAAAGTTATTATCATTCATTTTGAATGACATGATTCTGGCTGCTGTTCACAATGCATGCCCGTAAACGGTGCCTCAGGGCGTATTGGGGAATCCAATGCACTGAGTTGTAGGTCAAATTAAAGAACTGCACTTATTGTGATTATCCTAAAAGTTTTAAGTACACTCTCAGGAGGTATCCTAAAAACTTGCAGTAGCCTTTTGCTCTTCTTATGGGAGTCGTTTGCAGTCGTAGCTGTAGTATTTGTTAACTTTTCCGTTGCTGTTGTTGATGAACGATAGATTAATTCATTTTCATTCATCAATTTTTCATTTTTTGAGTGTAGGTCTTGGCCTTTTTTGTATCTTTTCAAGTAGTTTAACTTGCATGATATTGTTTCTTCTGTAAAATGTGGAATTTGCTTAGCACTACACTTGAGTTATTTGAATCGTGTAACAATTTTGAATCTCATCTCATGAAGCTTGTGAGTGAGTCACCTATTGTATGAAAATTGTTACTGAATGTTGACAGTAAATATAATTAGAATTGAATTCCTCATTAATGCATGTCTCTTTTAATTTATTTATCTTTATTTGTTTGATACTTCTATCCACCATTTACTGCTCAAGTACGAACATAGGTTAGAAATTCACTTATAATATAATGATGCTACCAATCGGGGATGGAATATGTTATTTTATTGTAGATAAAGAGGTCGTGGCGACGAACAAAGTCTTTGGTTGTAGAGCTCTTATAATACGATAATGATGATAATAGTCAATTAGATTGTGATTTCCCTCAGGAGCATAGCATGGGCGATAGGTTTTGGTTAGTAAAATTTGTTTATCGGATGCTTTGGAGACTGGCGTCCTCTGGGCAAATACTATTACATTACTTTAAGCTATAGGTCGGCTTTCGGGATTTTGCTTCCTCAGCTTCCATCTTTTCTTTGGTTTATCTTTCCGTTTGTTTCCAACTTGCAGTTAGTATGCAGAGGGTATTCTGTGTGGGAACACACCTTGTGCGTAGATTCCCGTTTTCTTAAGTCTACGCTGAATGGTGTCGACCTATTCCTTCTCTTGGGACCTATTTTATGTATTTAGGGTGATTCAAACTGTCTCATCATCTAATCGAAAAATAACCGGAGTAATAATAGTAGTAGTACATATTAGCGAGTACGAACTCCTAAATTTTTCAGATTTCACGGGTCAACAAACACGTCTGATGGGGCTGTAAATACACTGAAGTACGTGGCACTAGCAGCACTCCTACTGGTTCTCTGCACCCTACCACAGGGGCCCAGCTGGGCTCTATCGTGCTTTCTGCTCCTCAGGCGCGTTTCCGCAACAAACGCATGTCTAAAGATAAAGAGAATTATTCTATTCTTAGTTCGAATTTCGTTGTTGAGTAGAGTTAATTTTTCTCTCCTAAAAATTATTCGAATACCTCTGAAATCGCATATTATTTTTATTCGTTTAGTTCCGCTTTAACCTCCGATACAATCCAGCGGTTTTAAGTTAATTCATGTCGATCTCTTTCGTTTATGCAGTTACAATACTTACACTTTTCGAGCAAGTTGGACATTCGGTGGCAAAAGTGAAAGGAACCGAAGTAGTAGCCTCAATGGAAGATCGATGAATTTATGCGGTGAATTTATTAAGTACTGTGGCTCGTGTAGGTTTTAGATTCTGTGGTCTCGTTTAATGATTTCATATTTCCTCAAGGAAACTTGCGAGTGTCGTCATAACCGGCACACCATCCACGGTTGCCTATCTTCTTTACATCCTAATTTATTGTGCCTACATTGCTTGAGTAAATGACTCTCATACTTGAAAAAACGACTCTAACTGGTCATGAAAGCTCGCGTTTTATGGTCGAAATTCGCGATTTTGTGAAATATACGACTCCGTTGCAGATAATTCTTGTGACATGAACTCTATAGCTGCTTTTGCTGTGTGCGTAACGAAGTAATTGTGTAAAAACTTAGATTATGTATAGTAAAATTCATACCATGTCAAATCATGTTTCATATTTGGTAGACATTCGTTCAATAAGACCATTTCATTTTTGAATGGAAAAAACGGTAGCTTAAATGGATAGTTCTGGTTTACTGACTTCAATCCATGATGTCAGAGTATTGAGATTTTAAACTTTTCGCTTGAATATCAACTTGCTTTTTCGCCGGAGGAAATAAAATTATATTGAGCTTTTAAGCTTTGCGCTGGAAATGACCAAAATTATGTAGATAAGTCTAAAATTGATATGATTCCTTTTTCACAATATGCAGAGAATCCTGTTACTGGCTGTTAGTAGAAGTTGCTGAGTGACCTAGCAGAATGATGTCCTGATAGCGAATGCAAAATGCGGGGCTGGTCTCGGGTGATGCATCATTCATGTTGGCCTTGAATATATGTGCTTGTTATTTCAAATCTTCTCATGTATTTACTTTTAATGGCTTTGAAATTGCATTTCCAATCTATTAAAGTGAACGAGAGTGCATTCGTTGAGTGTTATTTGTGATCTAAAAACTTGGACAAAATCATATACAACTGTAGTTTTCTAAGTTTTTGCCTTTATAGAATAACGCTGTAATTCTGTGACGTATGCTTCTCTGACGAGCGTAAATGGTCTTCATCTTGGCATTTACTGGAATTGGTACTGCTCTAGAATGACGGTTGATGTTGCATTTGTGCGTCCATCCCTTTTGGCCTCTCGTTTTACATCTGAAAATTCTTAACACACTTCCGTAGACAGTGCAAGACATCAAATTTAATAACTTGGAAGGTACTGCTGTGCCTGCTTCAGAAAAAACAATAGAGTAACGTGAGCGTTCCTCGTGTAGAAAATTTACCCCTTTGACAGTGCATTAAACTCGAGTTTTTAAAATCATCATGGAAGAACTTGCAGCTGAATTATTCTCTTGGTGTATGGGATTACCCCATGCAACAAATGTGCAGTAGAGCTTGCAGCAACCTAAGGGGATGTACGACAGGTTGTTATGAAAGTATAATACTTGCTCTAATTCGCGACACCGTTGTTGTACTTTAACATCTAACTCGTCAGCTGCAATCCAGCTTGTGGTTTCCACTTACAGCTAAATGCCATTTAAAATTTATCACCAAGTAAATTTTGATGTACCCGAAAGAAGTAACGTCAATGAAAATAACACAAGCATTAAAATTAAACATAGGAATTCAGTCTGTAGTCGGAAACTATTCGGTAGCTTCGAGTCTGCCCGAGGAAAATCATCGGGATCGATCTTCCACATTTAGTCGTATGCTTTGAGGAAATAGTAATATAAAGCATTACATGGATCTAGTTAGCTTAAGAAATATTAGAGAGTTAATTTATACTGATATGCTTGGAAAAAATCAAAGTTTGATTTGAGATTTAATTTGTTATATCGCTGGAAATGAATGTATACTTGTATTAATTGATTAAATTTCTCTTGGCAGCTTCACACACTAGTTATATAATCTTCTACAAAATCCTTTTGACCAATTTGATTCATGGTTCAATTCTCAAGTTTTTTAGCAAATGTTTCGTCAACCTCTATCCTAAAGTTAGAAATTCAATAAAAATGACATTTCGTTGATATCGTCGGTTTGCCTTGTATGCCTACGTGGAGATACTATAAATTTCTTTACAAATTTCACATTTTTCTATTTGGGGAGCATTTCATATTAACTGATTAGCCTTTGTTTTCTGTTAAGTAACGCTGCATCAGGTTTCCTTCAGCCTCAATGGTGTGTTTCTTAAGTTTAAAGTAGACTTCGCATGGTTTCTTGTTCTAGTGGGTTTTCGTTCGACTTGACCTGAAATAACTTGGAAGAATTTAAATGAGGTCATAGCGCAGTTCGTGAATGTCGTAAGTAAATATTTGCGAGATTTTTGTCTCTTGCGTTCACTCTGGTGTTGTGAAAGATTTTCTTTGTTCATGGCAGTTTACCATTCAGGAAATACGCTGGAAGAGTGAAGTAGTGTCATCGTCAGTGTAATTTATTTTTGCTTTCTTGTGTGATGGCCGAATTATCACGGAACGAACTTTGTGCATGTGTGCCCTCTAACAAGTTTCTCATTTCTCTTGAAACACTTGTGCTGCTGCTGCTGCTGCTGAATAGCTTTCTTTACTGGACATGTATAACTTGAACTTGCGGCTGCTCTCCATTTCAATGTGAAGATGTTGTTCAGATGGAGATGCTGCTTCTTCTTCTAACCACTTCAACTCACCTCTGAAGTGAGTTTTTTCTTCAATTTTAAAATCGTCAAAGCCACAAACTTGTACTACTTTGCCACTATTTCAAGTGGTAAAAATAGAAAATATAAATAGTTTTCAATTTCTGACGCTGTAAGAACTCGACTGAACGGTTTTATAAGGCAGATGAAATTAATCTTGCCAAATACAGCGTTATCAGACATAGGGTATTATTACACGTATCTGTTTTCTAAACGCATTTTGAAGTGCAGCTATCATTTTTACGTCCTGTGATATTCAGGTTGCTTTCATTTCAAAATTTGATGTCTTCATTTCAGAATTTGAAATCTTCATTTCCAAATTTGATATCTTCATTTCCAAATTTGATATCTTCATTTTAAAATTTGATATCTTCATTTTAAAATTTGAAATCTTCATTTTAAAATTTGATATCTACTCATTTTTCCATGGCGCATGGTACTGAACATCTGGCATGCTTTGAGTATGTCCCACTAGAAGCTCGAAGGTGCTGAAGTGTGCTTGCAGGCTAGGAAATAATGTGTGTTGTCTTAAGGCTGTCAGTTACTAGCGTGATCCGAAGAATGATAGAAACGCTGATTTCACTGCCATCTTTGCATTCACGTTAGTGGGATGCAGTAATGTTAATTAGATTACTATTCGTACTCGTCTTGTACTTTGGATTCTTGCACTTCAATTTGAGGCTCGTATAAACTTGTAGAAGGTCCAGTCCTACATGCCTCTGTGCTTCACTTCGGCCACTCATTAAATTTTTTATGCTGTTCGCTTTCGAGTTCTGTTATCCTTTTACTGGTTAGTAATGTGCTTTTTCGATTGTGTGCTCATTTTAGAATTAGTGATGAAACGTCAAGTCCACCAGAATGTAAAAAAAAATCCGTGTTGTGCTCTGCTTGTTCTCTCGGTGAACATGCATTAGGAATACTTACGGTTGTTATATTCGAGTTTTATTACCTGGGATGGTTTTATAAGTAAGCTTCTCGTTGGCTTCTTTTCACTTTTTATACATTCTATCTTATTAGAAGGCTGCTTGTGTGGAAATAGATTGTACCAATACCGTCATTAGTCTTCATTTCTTTAATTATTGGTTGTATTGCCTTTGATGTCCGTTGAGAATTCACCATACATCGACTTTACCGTGCGTAAAATCTTTTTGAGAGCAATTTGCCTTCATTAAATAAGGACTGTTGAAATCAGTCAAATCTTTTTACGCGGTACGAGATGAGTTTTGTGATGCCTAAAGTCACGCGCGTCTTTTATTTTTTTGTGAATTGAGGCTGCCCTAAGTGAGCAACCGTCTTATATTTACTAGCACATGCTCCGAAGTGTCGCGTCATCGTGGTGAGAGAAAAAATTAAAACCGCCTGTTTTAAATTTCGTTTCTTTTACGTTGGTACTCTTTATCTAAATACAGCGCAGATCACTCTTGGTTCCTACAGTTGATGCTGATCTCTTGACTTCTGCTATCGTTGCTACCGTCTGCATTTGGTATTTTGAGTATTTTTTGTTTTTAAATCTTACTCATGTCGCATTTAACTAACCCAGTGAAATTTTTGATTGTGCAATGTTGTTTTGACTTAGCTCTAGTTTTTAGATGTTTCTCGTGCTGAGGGTTTTTTTCTTTGAAATTTGTTGATAAAATTTTTGATTTTGCTATAAAAGAAATACTGCTGCCAAGAGATTAGTTTTGACAAACTACCGTCTGTGGTGCGTGTAGGATTACCTTTAACTTTCGCTCTCCTTCGTGTTTTACTTATGAAAATATTACGCTTCTTTTTATTGAAGAACGATTTTTTTCATTTGATTTCCAAGTCCTTTGTGTAATAATACCTTGGAGAGATTTTATTTTTCCTTTCGATTTTAACTTGTCAACAATACTCGGGGAGCTTATTTCCCACAATTTCTTCACCAGTTGTGCACTTTCGTTTAATAATCAAATAATAGCTGCAGTGATGGACCTTTGAATGATAGTGGTGATGAATTATTCCTATCTATTACATGAAAATTCTGGCAGCTAAACTCAAGCTTTTCTAAATAAAAATATCTGAATAAAAATATGATTTAATTTCCTATTTGCTAGCTCTTAGGCTTCATATTTTGATACAGTCTCGTATGTCGTGTCCCAAACCATTTGGAATTTAAAAGTAAGATAATTTTGTAAATTGATGTAAGAAAAAGTAGATACGTTGTTTTTCTGTTTGTCCTACTAACTTCGTACTTCCTAAACTCCCCGCTCTGCTGACTTGTTTTGAAAATTGGTGTTCGGCTCGTTAGGTGTAATTAATGTTGCTACCTGTTTAGCCATCCCTATTTCACGTTCTCTTCTGGGTTATCTAGGTACTATTTATGGAAGTTTCCTCCAGGAATGTTTTGAGGTCTTCTGACCCAGAGGTGTTCTGACCCAGAGGTCTTCCGACCCAGTCGGAAGACTGGGTCGGAGGTCTTCTACCCGGAGGTCCTATTACAGAGGTCTTCTGACCCAGTTATTACAGAGGTCTTCTGACCCAGTTATTACAGAGGTCTTCTGACCCAGTTATTACAGAGGTTTTCTGACAGTTAATTTGAATATCGTTCGCTGGGATTATCTATCCAGTATTTCATCTCTTGCTTCGAGTTGTTGGGTTACTTTTTCTTTTATTTCCCCCATTTCTTTCTTGGAGAGGTGGCCGATATGTCACTCATTGAATATTTTGGCATTATCTCTTCATTTTCTGTATAATGTCAGTGATGTTTCAGACAAGACAGGCTGAGAGCTACAGTTGCGTCGAAGTCTTCCAACAATTATGGATATCTATCTAGAGTTATTTTTGAAGCTCCATGAGCTTAATCATAATTCTATTTCATTTAGCGCAGCGAAAGATCAAACTTAGTTACGGAAAAGTAAATCAGGATGTTTTACTTGAACAGTTCATGAGCGCTTAGCTTACACCGCTTAAAGTGACATTTTCGTGTCCATGCTGATATTCAACCTTCTCCATTATAGGTTGCAAGGAAACTAAGTGCAGGTATTTGCCTCTCATATTTGCTCGACAGAGGTACAGTAGTAAAATGTATGGTTCACTTCAACTGGTTGAAAGTGCCAAATTCATGAAAAAGATCCATTATAGTCCAGGAACGACATACCTGTAGCAACAGCATAGTTTCGTTTGCGGGTACTCCTTTCGTCGCTGTGTGCATACCATAGGCTGTATTCTTGGTACGAAACATCGGCTATTATTCAAAGGATAGGTCAATATGATAGTAAAAAGAGCACTGTAGCATTTGGTATTCTATTGAATATGAGTTTACTATTTAGTTAAATGAACATGATGTTTCAGAAGAAAAGTTCACGGTGTGCCTTAAGAGATATTGAAGTCGATAATTTGGCAATAACCAAATCTTGTTTGAAATTCGTCAAATTTTACTATTAAATGGCACCTAAATGCTACATTGGGATAAACAAACCGTTATTGCCGGCTTTTGCCGCATGTTAACTCTTCAGTTAGAACTCGGTGTAATATATATTCAATTTTCCTCTGTCGGTCTACTTACAGGCTTATTCCATGCAGTGAAAAATGGATTATATGAAGGCTGCAAGGATTACCCACAAAAAATAGATGAAAACTAATGTGATGAGATATATAGCTTAACCTATTAGGTGTTTTCTACTACGAGCGTAAAGAGTCTAAATCTAGGTACTGAAAGACATAGGTTCTACAAGGCAGTTTCTTAACTTTGTGAAAAATTATGATGAGAAGAGGTCTGAGGAGATGCTCGCTCTTGAGCCGGAGGGGGCCACAAAGTAGAAGCGCTGCTCCCCTCCGGAGAGGCAGTGATGGCTATAGCTCCTTCGCTCCTCGTAAGTGATGAATCTCGAGTGTCCATCGAGCTTTCCTCTTCTATAGAATCTTGGGGAGAGATCTTCCTCCGGTGAGAACGAGGAGAACACTCGGTAACCTCCAGATGCCTTACGCGCCGCCGGTTCCTGCGTCCTCTCCTGGGCACTGTATAACTGTTGTACTCCATGTCGCAGAAAGGTTCCGTTCTGCTGAATTCCTTGAAGAGGCGGTCCGATTTCTCATCAATGGAATAATCTCTTTGTAAAGCCCGAATTTGAGATGTAGAATACTTTTGAGGACTCATGAAACGATGCATTACTGATCTTTTCCCGCTGATTTCATCATTTCTAGAGACATCCATTTCTCTTCTTTTCCGGCACACGACTTTTGTTGACGATGGTGCAGGTTCTAACGCGTCGGCATGTTTAGATGAACAAGGAACGTCCGTATCCATGAAAGATGGTTCTACACTCACACTATGCCAAAGTTTACGACTTAAGTTGAATTGCTTGGATTTAGCGAGATGTTGAGTATCCGCAGGATCATCCGGGCTTTTATTGCTAGACGTTTCCTCGTCGTCTGTGGATTTTTCTTCGTTATCGCTACTCTGAATACGACCCTTAACATTGAAAGATGCAGTCATCACCATACCTTCTTCAAAAGTATTTTGAGACCAGCTAGCCATTGAGTAACGACTTGTACTTGAAACTTCCATACTTCGATAACCGCTGTCGGCCTTCTTCATCTGGTAGGATCTCGATCCTCTTGTCTCCGGCACTGAATCCACAGAAACGTCAAACGCAGAGTCGACGCTGGCGTTTTTATCAGGACGCGTGAATTCGGCAATTGAAGAGTTGTCAGTGTCCACAGAGTCGAAACTGGTCTCTGAAGGTACACTCGCCGCTGAAGACCCTTCCTGGTGCTTCAAAATTGAATGTAGTGAGTCAAAATCAAGATACTTAAAAAATTTTGGACTACTATTACGTATAAACGATAGAATGGACAAAAAGTGTTAGAAAACATTTTTTTCGGGCAGAGACGAACGACCATCTATGTCAACACTTATCCGTTTTTGAGTCTCTGAATAAAGGATTTTGGGCAGGGAGTCCGAATAAGTCAAGATCATGTTCAGTTTACCCAAGTTTGGAATTTTCCTGTATATCCAAGTTCTCTGCCAAGGAAGTTCAAGCTCACAATGAACACGTACCAACTGCACGATTCCACTCCACGACTTAAGGGCTTTATGAGCTGTTACTTAGCGTTAAACTCGCACGAGGGTTCGACGCCACATCAAGAATCGAAAACTCAGCATAGTATATAATCTTAAGCTTTCGAGACGCATTCTTATCTGACGTAGTTATATCAAAAATATTAAAAAACGGAAGCTGCCATGCCTCTTTCGAAATGATATGCTCCCCTCGTTCAACCGGTCGCTCTCCTGGAACAGGAAGCAAAATGAATTCACGCTCTTATGTTCAGGTGTAAGAAGAAAATTCTGTAAGTTTAAGTGAGATATTTATGCCAATGCAAAGAGCACGCAATAATGATATGTCAGAGGCTAATTTCATGAGATACGCTGAGTCATAATCCATGTTC
Source organism: Platorchestia sp. MABIK (assembly GCA_014220935.1). NCBI lineage: Eukaryota > Metazoa > Arthropoda > Malacostraca > Amphipoda > Talitridae > Platorchestia > Platorchestia sp. MABIK. Next base: position 108,341 of record JACJUY010000198.1, on the reverse strand, counting down.
AGCAGTTAGCGAACACTTGTTACGCGTTTGATATAAAAGCTGCTGGTAAATCTAATTCAACTGATCCATACAGCTATCGCAATGTAAAATGATCACGAGCGTTATCGTATGGAAGCATGAAAGAACAATCATTCATTTTATACGAAAACCAATAAACTTTCACGTAAATAAAATGTGTTCAGTAGTTAGTGCCCTCCGCCAAATCTGCAGCCATTATTATTATTTTTTTTTTTGGAACGAAAAGTACGAGACGCTAATTCAGACCAAAAAGAACGAGACTAAAGTGGAAATGATTCTGGGACGAGAACACCGGAAAATAGAATAGTCAGGTCAAAAATAAAAATGGGAACTTTATACTACAAAGCGTAAAATTGTTGCCGCATAATACGCCACATTAAAAACTTCGAAGGTAATCCAAAACGTGCTAAGGAATTAAATTAGCACTATTTCACACACACATATTTGTCGACAATCAATACTCGAGGGCTTTTCGGTTTGCATGTTACAGTATTAAAGGCCTGTTCAAATTGAGGGGCAAAATTTTGGGTCCTCAATTTATTTTAGTATAGTACGAAATTTGTTCAATTAATCTACATTTAATTTTCAGTACGTTTTTCAAAAGAATTATGTTTATTCCTGATTTAACAGTTTTTAAATCGCCCGTTCATGAATAGTTTTAAGCAAATTAAAAAACTTCGAATAGAACAGCCAGCTCACACAACAAACGTCACCTGGTCAAAAATCCGGTATAGCATCAATCGAACAATTTAGGTTGGGTTACGTTATTTTGGGTTGTCATTTCAGCTCACGGAGAGTCAGTGTAAAAAAATTTAAGCACTTCAATTTCTGGTCCGAAATGCCCTACGCAGAGCCCTCATCTTTTCAAGTCCCCTAAACGCACAATTTTCAAAAATGTATTAACGTACATTATAATTAAAAACACATACAAGGTTTCAACGGTTAAATTCAAATTTTTTAGTATAACTTACACGGCACGTTTTGTTGAAGAAATAAGAAAGTTGATCTCTCAAGAAATAAATTGTTTATAACTCGTATAATATTGTTTTTAAAAGTTTGAAGTTGCAGACCAGTAACTGAGTACAGTTTGCCTAACGTACATTAAAAAATTTTTATTTTACATTTTATCATTACTTTACATTTTGTTGGTCAATGAAATCTCAAGTCTTCAAATTAGCGCATCACCAACTCTGGTGGAATTCCACAACGAAAAAACTTTAAAAATGAACGATACCACAAAAGCTCTCATTTTTTTAACATCCTCAACAAGCTAATTTTCCAAGCTAATTTTAAAATTGTACAAATCCTTTCAGAGAAGCTTTCAATAAGTTATGAATGTTTTCGTAGTTTTAAGCGCAGTGCTACTAACTGTAGGGTGGAATTTTTATAAACTTTATTATCAATACTTTTCAGTTCCTGGGGAAAATCCCTTGTTAAGAGACAGCGACTCCTGTGGATGAATTTATTATGTTACGCGTCCAAGTATAACAAACTAGTTCTTTGAAACTGAATTTGTAGGTGAAGATCTTTTGAATCTTTATCATCATACTGCTATGTAAATCAACGGTTTTTAAATCCTAAAATTCCCTGCACAAATAACTGAATTATCAACAGTGTAACATAAATTTTCTTTAGTGCATTGGAAATCGCTAATATGCCTCGTCATCTAAAATACAAGTTTCGAAAGCTAGTCATAATTTTGAAAACGAGCCGAGCTTGGAGTTGAAATTTCCATCAACTTGTAATAGATACTGTAGCTGACAGCCAAAAAACCAACAAATAATAAAATCCATTAATATAATAAATTAAATTATAAACGTTAAAAGAGATGATAAAACATACCTTGAGCCTTCGCGCGAGTATGGCGCGGTAGGAGGTACGCCTGGCCTCTGGAGTCATGATGGCAATGTTCGAGTCGATCTCTCTCGCGCTCGGCGCTCCAGGTTTGTCAGCGATGTCCGAGTCTATAATTAAAAGAAAAATGATATAGATATTAGATTATATGTTAGTTTAAGCCTCTCCAACCGCTACAAAAAAAAAAGAGTATCGAAGAGAGGAAGGAGGAAGGCACCATTTAGTATGGAGTTAAGGGAATGCGAAATTTATACAGAAGGGGCATAGAAACAGTGAGTTGGGAAAGAAATTCATGAAACAAGATACAAGTTGAAGAAGAAAGTAGTAGGTGCTGAAAAACAAGACAGCAGTGAATCGAAAAAAGGTGGTCCTTAACATTACAAAAAACATTTTATTTCAACAAAAAAGAAGGCCTACCTAACTCTCAGCTCGGGCCCTCACACATTTCCCCCTGGGAGCGCTAATTCCCACAGATACAATAGTTGTATCCCCCTGAGGGGAGAAAATTGTGACGCTAAATAATTAACATAAAAAAATAGATTGACATAAGGCAAATAAATATATTTATGAGACAGAAATACAGATTTTGAATTAGAAATGAAGGTGAAGATACATATGAATGACATTAAAATAGCGTCCGAATTCATGAAATTAAACAGAACAGAAACAGGAAACGATTTGAACTCATGCTATGGCATACAAATATGAAATGAAAATAGATAAAAATACTGAATAGTGCTCCAAAATAGGAAAATAAATACGATAGAAAAATGTACAACACATAGATGGAATGTAAATAAGAAATACAATTCAAACGGAAAAGAAATTTGTAAGAAAATTCTAGTACAGAGATTTGAAACGGAAACCTGGAATGGGAAACGTAAAAGAAATGTAAAATATCAAATTAAAATACATAAGAAGAATTTGTACAATCGAGGAAGTTAAATTCAATTGCCTTCTTCAAAAATTGGCATGGTCAGAAATTCTTTAGTGATCTAAAAAGGGGATTTGTTGTTCGAATAAAGTTGTTACCATATCATACACTGGTTTTAAAATGCCTAATAATTAATACCAGGACACAATGATCGTTACTCTCAGTCGAACCAGTTTTCATGTCGCATATCACAAATTGTGGCAAACTTCTTTATTTCCACACCGGGATTGAATTACGGTGCTCGAACCTTCATCCTTTTACGCGGAAGACGATCGCTTTAAAGCGTGATCAAATATTGTTATTCATATATGCTTCTCGGACAGATCTCGTAGGCATCATGAAATTGTTCGGAGGAAGTAAATTATAAACGTATGTCATAACCTTTTGGCCAAAAAAAACCTTTAAAATATCCACTATATCACTGTTTTGAAAATTCCACAAACTAAAACAAAGAGACAAACGTTGTTTTTGTGTGTTCGCAACAATAATTTAGGTAGCAAGTTATTCATGTATAAAATATAACTAAAACATTTTAATATATTTTCATATAGTAGTACTTAATATTATATTTTCATGTAATAGTATTTAATATTATATTTTCATTTAATAGTATTTAATATTATATTTTCATATAATAGTATTTAATATTATGTTTTCATATAATAGTATTTAATATTATATTTTCATATAATAGTATTTAATATTATATTTTCGTATAAAATTTTATAGTGTATTTTCACTGTGACGCTCAGGCTAAAAATAAGTGAGAAGACAAAGGCAAGAGAAAACGAAATTGGTGATGCAAGTCCAAGCAGAAAATCAGGGCCGAAAAAAAGAGCTGAACTAAAAGAACTGAGCGTACTCTTGACTCCAACGACAAATAAAAAGAGCAGGAATGCAAAAATTCAAAAACTGTTAGTACGTACTATAATATTAGTTTTAGTATATAGAGTCCCTTGATACAAGAAAGGCAATCATAAAAAAGGGAAGAGAAGAGCCCATATAATATGGACAACCGAAACGTGGAATCTACCCACAAGGTATCGACGCAGAATACCCTTAGCATAGAAACAACAAGTTATGATGCAAGAGAAAGGAAAAAGAAAGAACAGATAGTGACGAAGGAATAGAAACAGAAAGAAGGAAAGTGGGTACGAAAGATATAATCCCGAAGGCCTCTGAATAGCTGAGGTAACTTAACAGTTATGAATTATGAACATTTCCCAAGGAAAACTCTTAAATATTCTGAACAAATTTCGCAACCTGAAGGACCCATAATATCCTAAGAAAACTCCTTTCTAACTTTGACATTTCTATGAATGACGCGAAAGAGAAAAAGAATTCTGCCAGACACATTTCGTAGCACTAAATCGAGAAAGTAGAAAATAAACTGCCAAGGTATTGTCCGACCTTCTTCTCCGTTAGAAACTAGAAACTGTTGGAAAAAAAAATTAGCATGCAATTTGAAATACATTTTTCTCTTGAGCTGTCGTTTCTTTTTCAATTAGATAATTAGAGAGCATTTGGTGTTCCACGAGTGGAAGAACACTATTAGATCGTCCAGCGAGTTATACCTTTGCCAAAATGGCAACACTTCCTTAAAAATATAACTAAGCCTCACCAGGGGAGCTCTCGTCCGGTGTTTGGCCGGTCTTGAGGTTGTCTGAATCCGGGTCTTCGTCCTCCAGCGTACTACGGAGCTGCCATAGGGCCACGCACTGCACCTGTTACGTCAGAGTACGGTCAGACAGGGAGCACATTTAGAGATTAACTACGTCACTTCACGACATTCAAAATACTAGTTAAGTGGGAAAAATTGTACTTGAAATACAATTAAAGTGTAGAACAGACTGCTAAGATGTATTTTAATCATTTTTTCGCTCGGTATTATCAAAATGCTATCATTTATCGCGTGATAGTAGAATCATTATTGTGTAATAAATAACATATTTAAGAAACATTTCATCGTAACTCTCCGCTATGTTGATTACTTTTATTATAATACTCACTCGTAAAAGATTACCGTAGATACTGACCTTGATTTTGTCCGCATGTTTGCCAGACGCACTATCGCTGCTCTCCAGTAATTCCGCCATGTCTTCATTCACCTAGAGAGACAGTGAATTTAGGATAAGTAACAAGGATTTTCTTCCTCGATTCTAAATTGCATTCTTCTTCAGAAGCCGTGAATAACTGAAAAAACAAGATAAATGGTACCAATTCCATGACTACTGTTCTATTTCTGGAATACAGCATTAGTTCACGCAACATAACTTCAAAGGAATCAGTTGTTCTTTCCCACAAGCTATTACAGCATTGCTTTCATCAGTGAAATACATGAACCTTTTACCACAAGAATTACATGACAGCTTCCTGCTTATGTCATAGTCGAACAAAAAGTGTTCAAATGTCATAAAGGTAACTTTTCTCGAGAATTCTCGCAAGTAGCAATAACGTGAACGGTCTTCTTGAGTGAAATAGGCCTCATTCGTTTTTGTGAAAAATTGGCACATGAATTTGTATTTTGATCTTTTATTCTTTAAATGGTAAAATAATTCAGCCCATTTAATCTCATTCTGAATTAAAACTGATTAAAGAAGAATAATGGATGAAAAAAGAACAGCTTACATTGTTAAAAATCTTAGGATTTAAAAGAAAACATTTTCAGTAACTGTGAGCCAAGTATTCATCCTCCGAGACATCAGCATAACACTTAAGCAAATCAATAGTCATAGATCTGTTATTTGAAATATATGAAAATAGTACAAACAGTCTTTGTAGATATTTTTCTCAAACTAGAAATGAATTCTATTCAATTATGTACAATTTTATTCATTTTTTAACCGTGGAATATAAACAATATTCATAAATAAACTATACGGCTAAATTTGGGCGGTTTATCCTCTCGATGAATAGCTAGTTCGATGTTCGCTGTTGCATACATTGTTCAACAAGGGAAAAAATCGAGATATAAAATGTATCAAGCATCATTTCTATTGTTCACCCTCGACTACCGAACGAACAACAAATGCCTTAGAATCTACACTGTATTAAATCTCTTGTTTCTTTAGTAAAAAAAGTTTGAGCTGACGTGTTTTTTCTATCCAGAACCTCAATCTACGTCTCATCAGTTAGCTAATATCAATCAAAAACTGACCCACTAAAAAAACAGTTTATTTCCAATAAAGATTATTAAAAAATCATCGTTGGTTTTCAAAATATTTTAATATAAAAATTTTTAGTCGATATACACACATGGGTATCGTAATACCCATGTCAATAGTATCATGGCACTCATGATAGCTCACGTATGGGTGTCATGATAGCTGGTACAAAATGCTGAGAGAAAAACATAGAAATGTATCCCATAGGAATTAATTTTTTTAGTTTGATAATATTTATTGATGAATGTTTTAAAAGAAATATAAATATGAATTCAGTGGGTTGAAACGCTATTGAGTGTCCACGCACATTGATATATGAACTATGGCTTTCGTGACATCGGGGAATAATATTGAAAGTATTCATAGACAATTTATAATCAGATCAGATCGATAGGGTAAATATCTTTTCGTGCGAAACATAAAATACGAGTAGAGCTAAGTTAACTACTTCAAAAAACATGCTTCTCATCGCACAATAAATGCTTCGACAATGATACAAGGAAGTGACGAGTTAGGTCGTGACAAGTTGAACAGTAAAAAAATAAACAGTATTTACAGTACAGATGAAAGTCGCTAAATTAGCAGTTTTACAGAAACTGCTGTGAGTATATATAAGGACATACATACAGGCATATGGACTCAATGAGTCAGTTGAGTTACAAACGCAATCATTTACACTTATGGTCCCGGTCAGAGATTTGCTTTACGCTAAAGATTAGTGCAGCAGTTCAGATGCGCAAATGAACGAGTCCCTCTTGTTCGTCACAATAGGATGCCAGTGGTGGCACATATGCAGTTAACTGCGGAACTTGATTTGCGCAGGGAATTATCACGTAAATTTACGATATAATTTTTTTTTAAAACCTACTTGTACTATCACATGCGATTGAGGTTTAAAGATACATCATCGACCTAATTGGCGAGTGACATTTTGGGTCTAAAGCTGTGTGTATCAACTTAATTAACTAACTACCTCATGGCATAAAAAGTTTCATGTTAATTGTCTCACCAACCTGAACGGTGAGCTGATAATCCTGTTTGGTGAGCCAAAAATCACCCGATTGGTGAACCAAAAATTCCACGATCGGTGAACCAAAAATCACCCGATTGGAGAGCCAAAAATCACCCGATTGGTGAGCCAAAAATTCCCTGATGGGTGAGCCAAAAATCCCCCGATGGGTGAGCCAAAAATCCCCCGATGGATGAGCCAAAAATCCCCTGATTGGGAAGCCAAAAATCCCATGATTGGTGAGCCAAAAATCTCCGGATCGGTGAGCCAAAAATCACCGGATCGGTGAGCCAAAAATCACCTGATCGGTGAGCCAAAAGTCACCTGATTGAGCTGCTCGACGTCACTGAAGGGTGTACCGGCCTTCCTCTCGTCTTCATCGTCAGACGGCGATGTGGACTCCGTGTTCCACAGGCGGGTTGGACGCGTCGGCTCGTCCGGCCCGCCGCTGTCCAAGGAGCACTGTCTGTGTAGCCCGCCACTCAGTCGCGGCTGCCACACGGCTTCGGGGGCACTGCGTAGTCAACGGACCATGAAAATGGGTCGTGCTCGAGTACGGTATAACACTCGAATAAAACACTACACTCAAATACAATACTACACTCGAATAAAATGCTACTCAGGAAAAGTAAAGTACGACACTCGAGTAGAGTTCGACACGCGAGTAAAGTACGACACGCGAGTAGAGTACGACACGCGAGTAGGGTACGACACGCGAGTAGGGTACGACACGCGAGTAGAGTACGACACGCGAGTAAAGTACGACACGCGAGTAAAGCACGACACGCGAGTAGAGTACGACACGCGAGTAGAGTACGACACGCGAGTAGAGTACGACACGCGAGTAAAGTACGACACGCGAGTAAAGTACGACACGCGAGTAAAGTACGACACGCGAGTAAAGTACGACACGCGTGTAAAGCAAAGTCACGTTGTTCGTGTGTAAAGAAGCTATCAGCGCACTGATTTTGAAAAAGCTCATTTCAGCTGTCAAGAAAAAAAGTAATGCATAGAATATAACAAAGTAGTCGACTCACTATATTCATACTGAAAGTTAGTTTGAGCAGAGATACGTTTATTGAAACTGCTTTATATTTACGTTATTAATGGAAAAGCGATAGGTTTCATCTGATTTCAAAATAAATCTTTTTCTTATTTTAATCATCTACAATGCAAATTTTTAACGTAAAGAATACTGCACCAATGAAACTACAGAGCTAATTAAGTGATTCTTATTACGAGTGAAAATTTAATTATTTTTAGTAGGGAAGTTATTTCTTCATAGGTGTAAAATTTCAAACTGTAGACATAATTCTTCCTTTTAAAAAGTAACGTTAACATTTGCTAGATTGAACGAAGAGCTTCAATCTATTCCGCGCGTCCTTTTCTCAATTGCATAATCAGCTCATATTGAAAACACTTGAAGCACGGAGAGAACTATATAATGTTTGCTGAATTTGAGCTATTATTTAAACGTATACACAAGCTGATCATATAAGTCCCATCGAAGCAAGGAATGTTCAAAATAGTTTAAAAATGAAAAAAGTAGAAAATTTGAAATCATTTTTTGCTGCAAGCTGAATTTGAGAGAATTCATGCGAGGGTGAGACAACACACAAATAATTCAGCTCACTCCTAGCAATTACGGATCAGTAGCTGTGCTGCAGCCCAAGAGCAATCGTGGTTTTTTGGATTTTATTGGGTTTAAAGTGAGCGTAGAACTGAATCGCGATCTCAATGAGTCGAATTAGGCTCGCCGCAAACAATAATTACATTAATCAAGTAAGCTCAGAAAAAGTAGAAGTTATAAAATACCCCCCATACCAACGATATCATGAGAAAATTAAAAAATTACCAGAGCACAACAATTGTACGACTGCGTACACACACAAAACTTTATTTAGAATTAAACATGGGTTCCATAAAACCTGATTCTTGTAAGCCCCTCTGGCGCAATAGTGAACAAATCCCTCTGTCTAGTTGCTAAAGCTTGCATTATTACCCAAAAATTGTCATCGTAGTTTTACTTAGAGACAGTTCGCGATGCATTTTCCTCTTAATCAAGCAAATTTTATTCTGGTCCTCTTAAACTATTCTCACCGTAGCACCAAATGAGAATTGTTGCTCTGCAGAAAAAGCTAACGAAGGCGGACACTGATAGATGCAGAACAAGCTCATGACGAGAACTCAGAGCGCCGACGTGAAATACTAACACCTCCAAACAACATTAAATTACAGCCCAACAACCATGACCCCTGAGCAATGGAGAAAATATGAAGCCGCACCTGAAGCGGCTCTTGATCTGCTTAAGGGAAGCAACTAGAGGGTTAGATTATGTTCTTATACGTAACTAAAGGGTTAGATCATATTCCAATATGAAACTAAAGGGTTAGATCATATTCCAATATGACACTAAAGGGTTAGATCATATTCCAATATGAAACTAAAGGGTTAGATTATATTCTAATATGAAACTAAAGGGTTAGATCATCTTCTTATATAAAACTGAAGGGTTAGATCATATTCTTATTTGAAACTATGGGTTAGATTATATTCTAATATGAAACTAAAGGGCTGTAAGGAAAACATGGTGGTCGAAGAACGATAATGAAAGTCAATAAAAACTAACCCTTCGCTTCTGGCTACTTGAGATGATAAAGAAGCCTCTGCTTCAGTAGGCAGGGACATCATCCTGCTGAGCCCGCATGATCTTCCTCCAGCCATGAAACCTCCGCTCTTGCTTTGTTCTAACGGGCGACCGGCTTGGGTCGAAGTGCTTGGAAACTGGTCAGCCAGCACTCCTCTGGTCCTTAATCCTAGGTCACTTCTGCTCGCTTCTCCAGGTTGAAAATATCGAGACCCATCGCCGAAATGCTGGAACGTGTTATCTTGTGAAAACCCTCTCTCAAAGATTCTTCTATGCGATGCTTCGGTGGCACGTGTTTCGCAGTTGACGTCAGACGCATTTCTGTGAGCTGGCACCGGCTCTTGTAACCATCTCTCGACACGCTGACCCATGGTATTTAAAGGAGGCCTTGATGGACGCGCTTGTCTTCTTCCAGCAGTACTTCGCGTGTCTGTACCGCTCCCGTCCATGTCAGACGGCGTGGAAGCTCTTGAATAGCAGTCCCTCAATGGGGCTCCTTGAAGCCTCTCTTCGACTACGCCTGCATCACGCTGTGAAGCGTATTCGAGTTCAAGGGCAGTGTTGTCTAATAAAATTGTATCATCCTGAAAAGGAAGATGGAACTTAGTACGCAGGAAAACGTGGAAATTGAGCACCAACAGTTTTCAATTCAGATATGAATCGTCATGCTAAAATTGTGAAATCATTCTTAAAAGGACACAAATCCTCGATTCAATTGTGGTAATTGGTCAAATTTATTTTATCTCAAAATTAATGTAAGCTGATTAATTATCATTCGACATATTCGTCCGCTTTTCACATCAACATTAAGCGCAGACTTAAGTGTTGCCAAAATGGAGAAATCAACATTAAGCGTAGACTCACGTCCCACTATATTACAGAAAATTTCGATAAATGGAAAGTTCTTGGAGAAACAATCTCTCTCGGGGTTGGAATATTAAATTGTTAAACAGTCGCTGCAAAATAAAAATAGATTTACGATCAAGTACACGTACCATGAAAAATACATGTTAACATTAGTTATGTTTTACAATTAATTACAATCGGAAATTATTTAGTGCCCCAGGTATCTTTCGGCTCTCCCTGATTGGAATTTTTGGCACCGTATCTGCCTTGTATAACATTTTATAATTTAAAACAGAAAAGAACATCTAGAAGTGGATTTTATTTTAAATTAGATAAGTTAGTTTGCGCCTCCCAAACCCTAACACATTTGTTTCAAACAAAGGAAAGAGGAAAGGCATGGAGTGAATTGAACGCGGAATCTATGCACAAGGTGTGTTCCCCAACAAGATTCCCTGTGCATGGAAACAGTACGTTGAGAAGGTAGTTCATGAAACAAGGTAAAAGCTGAAGAGAAAAGTAACAGGTGCTGAAAAACAGAACAGTGAACCGAAAATAGATGGTTGGTGAAAAAAAACATAAATTTTAACAAAAAGATGTCCTACCTAACTTTCAGCTCAATACATACCTCACATTTTCTCCCTGGAAGCGCTATTTCCCATAGATGCAGCATTGCATCCTCTATACGGAGGTGCATCTCATTTACAGGTTTCGCAATTCACCCTAGCGTTAAACAATACATGATGCTTAATGTTTTGAAGACAAACGTCAGTTGAAGCAATGCAGTGCACTGCTAATGCACATATTACACGTGACAAGTTCCCCTTGTATATACTTCGCATTTCATCAACTCGTACAACACTTCTAATCTTCTTCAAAAATTCCCATTCACCGCAAACGCAGAGACGAAGGCAGCTGTGGTGGGGAACGACAGTGAAGGAACATGATGGCTCTGATGAGAGGTCTTCTTGGAGGACTTTTTCTTACGCACCAGCACGCACGAGCATCCCCTGCTCCGACTTGTGCCTGTCCTGCACAACATTGAAGACACCTATCAAGCAGAATAATCATATAGTTACTCGGGTAAAAAGAGATCAAAACTGCAGTTCACGGTGTGGGACGTGAACTAAAACGTGAACTAAAACGTGAACTAAAACGTGAACTAAAACGTGAACTAAAACGTGAACTAAAACGTGAACTAAAACGTGAACTAAAACGTGAACTAAAACGTGAACTAAAACGTGAACTAAAACATGAACTAAAACATGAACTCTATCAGTTTACGTACTAGTGGTGAATTAAGACTAAATTCGAAATGTAGCTCCACTTAACATCCATATAGTACTTGTACATGATATGGACCAAAAAAAGAATATCGCACATCTTATAAAAAGGCGATAAAGATGTAATATATTTAGGTCTGTGCTTAATTGATCAGTAATCAAAATATAAGTGAGCGCTAACAAAAACTTCACGCTCTAGCATGGAGGCTCATCCTCTCCAAAACATCACATAATTAAGACTAAAAATAATACAATGTTTTCAGTTTCAGTAAAAGAGTGCCCACACATACCGAAGGCAACACTTACTTGATATGCATCGAATATCTTTGCTCCTGGCTTTTTTGTAAACTATTTTCTCTTAATTACAAGTTCCCGATGTCATATATACTCGTACTCCTAAATCGAAACTAAAAATCGAAAAAATGAAAACCTGCTGCCATTCGACTCCTAAAATAAATAGCATTGAGTTATTCGGCACGTATAAAAATACTAATCATGATTGTTTCTTTTATTAACAAGAATAAACTCGTCAAACAGTTGACACTCATTCAAAATATAGTTTTGCCTTCGTTAACATCAAGGAAGCTTACGCGCGCATAACGGCTGAGAGCTGATTCCGAAGGCATCTTAGTAAGTACACTCCATATTTGCCATCACGTTTCATCAACATGGGTAACGAATAGATTGTGGCGAATAGACACACAAATTTCTTTCTCTGTCCCTAAAGAACTTCCTCAAAAGCAGTTGCCTTACTGACCTTCAGCAACATCCCACAGCTTACTCTGCTTTCCAACGTACTGTTCGTGGAAACTGAATACCACTTTTCTCAGAAAAATCATTCGTATTCAAGCTCCCATAAATCGATTCCAATCAACCAGAAAATATAAGGTCGTGTGCGTATCTATTTTTTGTTTCGTTATCACTTACTGAGTACTATTCAGAGAGCACCGTTTCTTCGAACCAGTTCTATTCGAGGCGACATGGCTCAAAATTCGATAACTATAGTGCTCCATTAATAGACCAAGCATTCAAACACGACACTAAAGAGAGCATAACGACCGAGAGAGCGTCGCAGTGCTGGAAAACCCGTTTTCTGCTTCAGCTGAACTGACCTTCAAGTCTTGGAAATAGATGCAAACAAACAAGTATTGATAGCTGTATCGTACTCGTAAAAATGGCACTAGATCTCGTCCAATGCAAAGAGTCTTGCCCCGACGAATGAGAATAACGAACGAGCATACGCACCTGAAAAAGTGGGTTGTTACTACTAAACGTTTGTATTCGTCAGTTTTTCATACACTGATTTAAGCCATCGCCCTTCATTTAGAAGTAAATTTGGACTAACAAATAAAAATTTGCAAATAACTTAATGGGAAAAATAGCATAGAATAGATGCGATAGGCTAAGATAGTTTTAAGTGGACCAGTCTTAAGTATGAAAGCCACTTTAAAAGAGAAATACAGATAAATAGAAGAGGGAAATATTCAATCATTTTCCATAATAAACTCAAAACAAATTATTTTCATGAGAACTGATACGTGTGAAGCACTGTCAATACGGCAAAGTGAAGAGGATTGGATTATATTGGGTTAGATTAGATTAAGTTAGATGTTAGTTCAAGCCTCTCTAACCGCAGATTAGATTTGATGTTAGTTTGAGCCTCCAAACCGCTAAAAAAGCGTTTCGAAGAGAGGAAGAAGGAAGACACCGTTTGGTATGAAGATGGTGGAATGCGGAATCTATGCAGAAGAGGCATAGAAACAGTAAGTTGAGAAAGAAGTTTATAAAACAAGATAAAAGTTGAAGAAGTTAAGTGGTAGGTGCTGAAAAACATGACAGCAGTGAACCAAAAAAAGTGGTCCACAACGCAATAAAAAACATTTTATTTCAACAAAAAGAAGGCCTGCCTAACTCTCAGCTCGAGCCCTCCCACATTTTCCCCCTGGGAGTGCTACTTCTCATAGATACAATAGTTAAATCTCCCTGAGGGGATCCCTAACCGCAACAAAGGCGTTTCAAAGAGAGGAAGGAGGAAGACACGATTTATTAAGGAGTCAAGTGAAGGCAGAATCTATGCACAAGGCGCATAGAAATAGTAAATTGAAGATGTTCATAAAACAAGATACAAGTTGAAGGAGAAAGTAGTCACTGTTGAAAAACAGGAGACAGGAGAGCAGTAAACAGAAAAAAGATTGTCCTTAACAAAACAAAAAACCTATTTTATTATAACAATAGTAAGGCTTACTTAACCTTTAGCTCTGGACCTCATATATTCCCCTGGGAGCGCTAATTCCCACAAATACAATAGTTGTATCCTCCTGAGGGGATGTGAAGAGGATGAAAATAGATTTGAGTATAAGTTAGATCAAGCTTCCCTAACTAAAACAATGGTGTTCCCAAGAAAAGGAGGAAAGCACGATTTAGTATGAAATTAAGGGGAAAAAATCTATGCACAAAGTATGACCTTCGCAGTTCGGACCCCACGAGTCGAAACAGCAAGATTAAAAGAAGTTTATGATTGATTAGATAGGTTATTTTACTCTCCCAAATTTCAGCAAAGGAAATGTAATCCAAAGAGAGGAAGGAGAATAGCACCATTCAGTATGGAGTTAAAAGAACGGGGATCCTATGCCTAAGGAGTGTTTTTTTTCAGGATCTTCTGCGCATAGAAATACTAGGTTAGGGAGGAAGTTTATGAAACGTGGTAAAAGTTGAAGTTGAAAATTGTCAGTGCTGAAAAGGACAGCAGTGAACCGAAATCGATGGTCGTTAACAGAACGAAGAGCTTTGTTTATTTCAACAAGAGGAAGGCCTACCTAAATTGCAGGATATAAAATGTAAGTTGAAGATCTTGTATTTTCCCTCATATCTTCCTCCTGAAAGTGCTTATCCTAATAGAGAAAATAATTGTTTCCCTTCTGTAGGGATGAATAGGACGAATCTTTGCTACCATCCTTTAATTCAATGTTTGATTAATTAACTTTTAATTAACAATGGCATCCTAATAAGACGATCAAGACGAGGTCATGGCTAAGCTGCGAGGCACTCTCTCCATTCGTCCACCCTCATGGAAAGAAAGCTTTGGCGCAGAATTTTTTGCCGTACACGCGCATACAGAAAATAACGATTCCTTCGTTAACATGAAACATTTAAATAGTTCTTTAAGCTTTCTCAACGTCAGTAGGAAAACATTGAAAAAGAATTGATTAGTTCAAGTTTTTTTCGCTTTAGTGATTGAGTTAACATTTTTCATGCTAGTATTGTAATTCAAAATCACCAGCTAAGTTCTATTTGAGCGACGGTGTTTAAGTGAGCGGCGATATTACAGCGTCAGCTCAAAGAAATTTTCAGAATAGAATAAAAATGAATAGAAAAATTAGAAAATTAAATTGGCCACCCGTTAATTGGTCAGAGTTAATAAGCACTTAGACTGGAATGAGAGCCACCGGTGGCGCATGGAGGGAAATTTTCAAATTGCGGCTGATCAACCAGTAGTCAAAAACTCATTTTCATACATACCCAATGAAAACTAAATGAAAGCATGATCCAGTTAATGCGTGCTGTTTTCAACAATATTGACGACAAATAACTTTAAGTTCGAGTTGAATTTTAAACGTCAGTTTTACCTGCCGCAGTCAAAGTGCTAACTGCTGTGAAAAGTGATAGCACGTTGACTGCGGCATATGAGACTGAAATTTAAAATTCAAATCAAATGTAAAGTCAATTGTAGTGAAAAATGTTGAAAAGGGCAAGCATTAACTGGATTTAAGCCCTCGTGGGGGG
>JACJUY010000198.1:46916-88625 GCA_014220935.1 Platorchestia sp. MABIK | reverse complement strand
AAGACTGCACGAGCCAGTGTCTCCAAGCAAGACTGCACGAGCCAGTGTCTCCAAGCAAGACTGCACGAGCCAGTGTCTCCTGACAAGACTGTACGAGCCAGTGTCTCCTGGCAAGACTGTACGAGCCAGTGTCTCCTGGCAAGACTGTACGAGCCGGTGTCTCCTGGCAAGACTGTACGAGCCAGTGTCTCCTGGCAAGACTGTACGAGCCAGTGTCTCCTAGCCAGACTGTTACATATGTACAGAGCAATACATACGAAGATGATCGGAAATAAAGTTACAAGACAAACCTCACAGATACCAGTGGTTGAATAAGATAGATGGGTAAAATAACAGAGATAATTTTATTGTGCTTGACTTCTCCGAGTCCTGGAACTGCTAACAACACTCAATATTTTCCGCACAACAAATGCGGCTTCGATGCTAACTCGACTGTGTGACAATGCAACACAGGTTCTGGGTACTGATACAAAATTTAAACGGGTCTCCTCAGGGGGATGCAACTATTGTAACCATGGGAACTAGAGCTCTCAGGGGGAAAGGAAAGGATCTGAGCTGAGTTACTATCATAGTTAGGCAGGTCTTCCTTTTTGCTGAAATAGAATAGGTTTTTTCTTTTGCTGAAGACCATCTTATTTTGGCTGTCCTGTTTTCAGCACCGCTGACTTTCTTCTTGAACTTTGATCTTGTTTCATGGACTTCTTTCTCACCTTACTGTTTCTATGCAAAGGAGATCTAGCGTGGGAACACACCTTGTGATTAGATTCCGTGTTCCCTTACTACAAAGTAAAGGTGTCATCATCTATCTTTTTCAACACTTTTTTTCGGGTATGTAGGCTAAAACTAACCTATAATCTAGTCTAGTTTAAAAGTGTCACTTTTCCCGTTTGTAAGCAAAATAAATACTGCAAAACATTGAAGAAAATTCGAATGTAAGTCTTTTAAGTTAATAACTGAACTGAAGTCAAATTGACGCAATAAGCGTAGTTGATGTCTCGGAAAGAGTTTTTGGAGAACACCAAATCCTTTGCGTGTTCGGATTAAATTACTTTTGCGTACCTCTATGTGGTCATGCCGTATATTTTACACTCAAAGCTGAACAAACATTTTGTCTTTTCGTCTGTGGGATTAGAATTTATTCCAAAAATAGGAGAATTTTTAACACATAGCAGAGCATTAGAAAAATTGACGGGTCAGAAAAAAATGAATTTCAACAATGAATACCCTAAATATTTACGCCGCATGGAAAATACGAACAACGCAAGCAGAGTATGTATTTTTCTTTTGATATATTGACGAGCAAACTCTGCGGGCCAGAAATAATTTAAGCTCCCTCTACATCGTAAACATGTCTCTGCCACGAAGCATTATTGCTGTTCTTTTCCAGGTACTCCCTGGAAGTTGAGCGGGACACCGCGGCCATGTTTCTCGGTAGCGGTAATTTCAAGGTGAAGATGGCCCCTGCCGTATCTTGTATACACTGCAGTCCCACAATCGTTATTTTAGGCGCAATCTCATGCCGTAGCTCTTAAAGCGAGGGGCATGAGACCGTATTCCAGATACGGTGCTCTCTAAAGTCCTGCTTCTGCAGGCGAGGGCACCGTGACGTCACTGCTGTGACGCACGTCTGCAGTTTATTGATTGTCGGCGCTGCGCCTCCCCCTCCAGGCATCTCTCCATCCCGCCGCTTTCCCACCCCTCCTTCACGTCTAAGTTTAGCCTTAAATTGTTCACAACTTACAAATGAAGCGTCTATCCACTCATAATTTTGGGTACTGATTTCAAGAGACTAGACTCCCTATTGTTTCACCCCTCGCTGGACTGACTGAGTTGGTAAATAATTGTACCTACTCATAAGTATTTTGGCCTCATTTTAAAGAGTTATAAGGGACAGCAGTTAAGCACCCTAAGATTTTGCAGCCTGCAACTTTCCATAATTGATTCATATTCTGCAATGGTAAGAAATCCATTCTTAACACTTAGGTTGAGACGTGCACCACTATTGGTCACTGAGGGAGTTTTCATAATGCTGCTGATCGACCTGCTGACACAAACTCAGTTTTCATAAATAATAAATCAAACCTAAGTGAAGGCACGAACCAGGTAATATTTGCTGTTTTCTATGTTGCTCCCTACGATTGACTTTAAATCCAAATTGAGTATTAAACGAAAGTTTTACCAGCCGCAGTCAAAGCCTTGAGCACTTCATTGATTGAAAGTACAAACTGCCAACCACTGTAAATTACTAAACGATATCTGAGCTAAACTTTGCGTTGATTTGAATTTATTTATAATTTTGAGCTTATCAAAAAGAGCGTAACAACACTTCGTTGTTTATTTGGCAAGGCGTTATGAGTTGAGTTTGTAGTAATCATGCGTGCAATAACCTTTTTCCAAAATTTTTCCCACTACACTTTCTGTTCAGTATCGTCTACTGACCAGACACCGAAATAAAGCAACTCCGATCCATGCATGTACGAAAAATCTAACATAACACTTTAACCTCCAAAAGAATTTCAACAAAATCGACTCCTCTTCATAACTCGTAAAGTAAGCCCTGATATTACCGACAGCAATTCTGCTGGACAAAGGGCCGAATGAACTCTTATAATTTCACCAACACTGGCCACTGACTGCCTTGCCCGTGACAACCACCAATGACCCTCGTCGGCCATAGCGGCCCAGCTATCCAGAACTTCCATTACGCTAACTCCCTTGTGCACCTAGTATGGCGATCATTACTCCGTGATAGAAGTAAGCGCCGATATTAGATTACGACGCGTGCGGCATTTATTTCTTGTAGTAGTTCAAGGGTCAAACTCAGGGCCGCACTGTTCCCTGCAAGTACTGAGTGTGCTTGAAAGGCTACAAATATAACCAGGTGTTCGTTCCTGTGAATTTGGGTCATGCGAATGTGTGAATAAGTGTTATGCGTGTGAAAAAATACAATAGCTGTTTTGATTTCGTTCTTCAGAAACACATGGAGGTAACATTTTTAACAAAGAAGTTGGGTCTTTCATAAGATATTTATCCAAAGTCGTAGGAAATGTTTACCTGGGTAAACAAAACTTCAACTATTTCTGTTACAAATTTTCTCTCTAGTCGCTGTCTTTTCCTACACCAATTCTACCCAATGTGATGGGAACAAAGTATGATTTTAATCGAGTATAACCTATGCAAGTCAGGGTCAAACTATCAAAAATTTACTGCCATAGTAAATGAAAGTCAAAGTAAAATGTCAGCGTAGACTTAACACCAAATATGGATTAAGAGCGAATCCATTAGTAAGAATTATTTTAAATGCAATGCAGCCAAACTCAACAAAATGTGCGTGAAACTAGATCTTGTGAGAAAAAGAAAGCATACAAAAATTGGTGACGTCGACCTACACAGCTGGCCACAACTTCAATACCTTTTACGTAAATCCAATCCGTTACGCAGACATCGGCCTTCTTACGAACTGTGCACTCGATTGCGTCAGATATAAGAACTTTTTTTGCAGCCCAAGAAAGCGTTGCACTGAAATATCCTACGTCTATTTTACCAAAATTTGGCGAGAATATCCTGTGTATATTTCGGGTGAGGGCATGAAATTAAAAATAGCATCTCATGCAGACAATCTAAGACTATCGACTGAAAGTAAACACGGCCACGTCGAAGCGTCCGCATTCACTGAAACGTTAGCCATGGTACTAGATACACGAAAGAAACACTGGATTCTCTGTACATCTCTTCTTTTTTTCTTCTTCCTAAGTCAATTCGCGTTCAAGGTGCTGAAGAAAACGAAGTTGTGATCCCACAATGATTAGAAAACACGAATTACTCAGGCGACCTCTTACTGTACAAGCGCGTTAAATTAATTTGATTTTTTTTCATTTCTCTCTCAAGAAAATGCTACACTGAAATTCAGATATTCTTTATACCACTACTAGTTTTTAAACCATTTCAATGAAAAATTCATCGCAGGTGGCTCATATAGTCACCGGATGGTGCATTAATGCTTCAAGTCTAGTATTATTTAAATTATAACTATACCTATCAAGTTTTTGGCATAGTAGGTACCTTTCTGTAGAATTACATGAAACCAAACTCTGGTATGCAGTCTGAAATGATTCAAGATAGGAAACCCACAGTTTTTTGAGGCTGAGCATGGTCAGTTTATTGTTGGCGCTAAACTTGATCAATACCAAAATACTTGCAAGGAAAAGATTAGGTCTACCCCCGAAATTAGCGGAAGGAGAAATTTCTAACAAATACAGAAATGCATGTTGAAGCACGTACGTAACTTCTATGAATCTTATCTATACTGTAGACAAATTATAATAAAAACTACGATGAGAGCTTTCACTGCGTCTCGCAGAAAGCACAGCATCGCAAAAAAAACAGCTAAAGTTCAATTTTCGCACCATGTTACAATATCAAAATTACGGCCATAAAATCAGTCCTTAAATAAAAAATGCGTCATTTTCATTACACGTTCATTTTACACACTAACTCTGAAAGCAAAGTACGATGCGAATTTGAAGGAAGTACAAATCTCTGAATCCTTGAGTATGAATACGAAATTTTCATTCAAACTCATATCGCAAAGGGTATAAAATTCTGAAGTTTTCAGCCCGTCGACAAAGTCGAACGTTTTTTTCTTCACTGAAAACGTCCTTGTGATGGCATAAAATATCGATGGTAAGGTAAAAAAAAACGGCAAAAGAGCAGTACAGCAAGCAATTGTAAAGAAGCTAAGAAGTTTTCCATGCAGCGTTGAGTATAGTACTATATCATTTATACGTTCTGATCCTTAACCCGTGGTCAACTTGCCAAATTTGTAGACACAGACCCAAAACAAGGCTTCAAAGAGAAGCATTTTTAGCAGAGGTTAATGATTTGGAGTAAAACATAATTTCAAAACTATGATCTCACCTTAATCGTTCCTCCGGTTGGTCGTTCTGATGTGTTTCTTCAGTCTGAGGGTCACAAACGCTTTCATGAACTGTTTCTTGCCGAGTAAGCCTAAAGCTTTTCAGTCCAAGCCTCCACCACTTTCTCAAACCTGTTCGTTGTTCAGCCAACGAGGCAACGGTGGAAACGGTAGTTCTTGGGCCACTGTCACGGCTCAAGTTCGGAATAAGCTCATTAGAACCACTAGGTTGACTACGAGCTACGGAGAGTACCCTGCTTCGATCATCTGCTGATATATGGCCGCCAGCATCATAGGAGATGGTCGCTCTGTAGTATTCCGGACTGGAACTGCTGCTATAGCACGGTGAATCCGGGAACTCAGAAGCACTTCGTGAGTAAATAACGTCCTGTTCCGACTGACTCAAGTCGTCCAGGCACGGGTTGGTGTGACTGCCATCGACAGGGCTGCTGCCATCATGAAGTCGAACTGTGTTTACTTCGTCTCCCGCGTTCGGTCGGGGGCCAAATATGCTCGTGCAAGACGACAGAATGTTCTTATCACAGTCAAGTATGGGACAACACCAAAACATGACCCTGAAAGACAGAGTGTGAGGGGGGAATAGGAAATTTGGGAATAATAAGACAATATGTGCTCCCACATAACATCAGAAATGACTGAGATCGAAAATGAACGAATACGAACGTCACCGTAATGCGTTCCTTCAGGGTCTTGTGATTGAACGCAATGCTGAGCAAGTTCACCTCTGTAAAATCCCAATAATAAGAGTTCATTCGCCTCTCAAAATTTAAATCACACACATTTTAAAAACGGATCTCAATTAGCAAGCTTTCCACCGAGGGTTATTTGTCTGTGAATCTAAAAAGTGAAAAAAACATGTTACACGCATTTCATCATCCACCAAGAGAAGAGGTACTGATAGCTTCCGGTATTTCTACGTCCCATTCTGCTGAAAAATATTGATAAAATTTTCAAATTATTCACAATGTACCACAGGCAATCAGAAGTCGATGTGTTAAGAGCCTGAGGTTTGAGAACTTTGAGGACTATGAATTTTGAGTCGTGGTCTGTTGCCGTAACAAATCCATTCCGACGTGCTGTTAAACAAAATTTAATAAGAAACTTTGTTGCAATATGTGAACATAAGAAGGCAATAACGGTAGTTTTGATATACTTTACTAATACTGAAGTTTTCAGAACTTATTTCTGAGCTCAAAATCTCATAAGTAACATGAACATCTAAAAGACAGGAGATTTGTCTCAGACTGATGGGAGGGATTATGAAAGTTAATAACCTCAATTTCATTGATAGATCGAACATTTAATCTAATTTATTCGCCAAGGGATGGGAGAATGAAAGATATTTCGTCAACGTTCGCCGCAAAAAATCCCTTGCATACAAATCGCTTAAAATTGGTGAGTCTAATTGTGGGGAATATCTTCTAAGACGACTTATCCAAGAAATTTTCAGATTTTGAACGGCTAACTAAACTCAGACTTTGATCCAGATATTTTCGGTGTTCTAATGAGCTCTCTTGAAATTAAACACTTCTTCGACTGTCTATGGTTGGTCACCCACTGTGCTCCGAGAAAAGAAGCTATATATTTTTCCCGTTGTCCGGTATTCAAAGAAATGAGAAGACGCATTTTTCGTTTTGGAGCAGAATGAAACGACAAACCCAAAACATCCTCGTTTCTGGATGCCGAATTTTTTATTTTGAAAGGAAATACAATATAAGAAAGTAAGAAATGCATCTTATTGGGTTTTTGGCTCTTGAAGCGGTTGGAACAAAAGTTGAGACTTTGATCACGGGAAGTAAGCAATAACTAGAGTATTTGCATTGATTTGCTAGCGCTTCAGTAATTCGTACTATATCGCGCCGGACGCAATAAATAACATGAGTGCACCGGTTACGATTGTTGCCAAGTCAAAAAATCATCGAATCGAGTTCGCGGGGCCCAAAATCAAAGTTGAGGCCAATTTCAGTATTGCCACAACAATCACTGGTCTACGGCACACAGCAAGACTGACTAAGAAGAATGCAGATGACTTTCGTTTGTGAAAAATGACACAAACACTGTAAAAATTTACGGTCTACTAAGTCAGTTTTTTACTGAGAAATAGAAAGTGTAAGTCTACAAGAAAAAATTCATGTCTTTGGCATAATAGTCAATTTTGTGGTTAACAGTGCGGTGTGAGGGAACGAATTACTGAAAAATTGTCTCCTAGGCGAACACGAGTTAGAAAATATAAGTAAAACCATTTTATCCATGCAGTAACACTAAAGATTCTTCATAGTTACGATATAGTAAGCAACAAGAAAATCATTCAGAGCAATTTTCAGGAAAAAAAGCCGCTATATCGAACATGAGCATCAAGAGAAAAATTAAACATAGTATTTTATTACGGACTTCAAGGGCTATAATTTTCACGCATCAACAGAATCACAAAGTACAAGCCCACCACTCAAAGATTTTCCTCTTTAATCGCATTGACAAAAAATGTTACGCCAGAAATAACTGTTTCAGTTTTACTTCGACAGAAAATTTAGAATAAACTCTCGTAACTTATACGTGCGTTTCCTAGTGAATCGCTAACTTTTCTTCACAAGACAACCGTTCAAAGTAAATAGTCGTTGTTCACTTCAAGTACAAAAAATGATCAACAAGCGGCGT
Organism: Platorchestia sp. MABIK; assembly: GCA_014220935.1. NCBI lineage: Eukaryota > Metazoa > Arthropoda > Malacostraca > Amphipoda > Talitridae > Platorchestia > Platorchestia sp. MABIK. Next base: position 81,034 of record JACJUY010000198.1, on the reverse strand, counting down.
CGTTTCTCAGAGCAGTTTGGGAAGAGAACATGCAAAGAGATAATGGCAAGAGACCTTTAATACTTGACCTACACGTCTGACTTCTCGTGTGTAACTGAACAGCGGCACGCGTCAAAATCGGAAATCTAAAACTTCTGCGCTCAAGCGGAAAACTCTACGGGGTCGCGGCAACACTTTAGAAATATACACAAAAATTGATTTAGGCTTTGATTACTTGAAAACGTTTGCATACATTTTTCGTTTCTCAAATGGACAAATTACATGCTGAGAAGTACTTTGTTCTCGTATCCTTGGCAGCCTGAGGCACGGCACCATGAATGAAGAAGCTTCCTTCTGATGTTGGAAGTTGTACGATAACTACGCGTTTTTCAATGCAACGTATATTCATAACTGAAATGAAATATACAAAAAATGAATGGAATAAAAACATGATATGTAGGGGAATTTAAAGTTTCATTTTTTGGTATTAATATGGAGCAATTAAAGTTTACTAAAATTCGAAAATAAGAAGACCTGAAATCATCTTGCTGACGTCACGACCTCCTCAATCAATGGAAGCCTACCCACAGCTTTTGCAACACTACGTCATCATTAAAAAACTACGAGAGGATCGTAAAGTTGTGTCGTGCATCCTTGTGCAATGGAGTACTTCAATTAGTAGAATAAACTATTTAGTCAACATATATTGGTTTCGTTATCATTCATTTGGCTGGCAGAACAAAAGCTATATCGATTCCCGAACTTAGTACCGGTTTCATACGCCGACACTTCATGAAATTTTTTTCTCACTGGCCTCGGTATTGCTGAACTCTTTTCAACATCTGCAATTTCGATTAAATTATTTTTAAAATTCAGACCGTGAACGACTAAGACGACAGGTGAAGAATCTCCAAAAAAATCGATTTTCCAACTCGAAAGCTAAGAAAAGTTAGCCAAGTAAGTGTGCGTGTAGGAAAATAAGCTATCCGCATAGTATGACAATCTTTAATCCTTACTTTCTCACCCGCTCTCCTACACTTTTAAATTTGACTTTACGCTCTATCATTTATCAGTTTAATATAACGAAGTGTCGTGATGTTCTATGGGTTTTAAATTATTTTAAGCAGGTAAAACAAACTCTAGTTAAAATCACATTTTTAATAGAAGTATGTTGAATACATGGCATGTGTCACAGTCACCATATTTCTAATACATCAAAATTCAAACTAACATTTAAAATTAATCAAATGCACTATAACTAAGTTACATTGTTTTTTGCATAACCGGGATTCTTCGATCCTGTGACCGAGCTTGACTCCACGCAACAGGCTTACAAATTAATGTCGTGAATACGAATTTCAGCAGCAGTTATTTTTCGTTTTTCGTTTATATTTAGTGAAATTACTGTTTTCCTAGCAACGAGGAAAATGAGGTAAGCGTGTGTAGCGTTTGGATGCGATTCCACAATATCTAGTCTCAGATGATGCTCATGAGCGCCGCGGTCAAGGTAGTGAACAGTTTTTTATTTCCATTTTTAATGAAAGCAATACCTTATTATCTATAGCTTAAAACTTGAAGTTTTCGATGATTTCAGATAAACTATTTTACGTAAGTGAGTGTACCACGGCTATTTTAATTATGGATTTATATTGATTTCATCCTGTCTACTGCACTCTTGACGTAAATATCCTCTTGTCTGCTGGAAAAAAATAAGGTAGATTTTTTGTGTAGTAGCATTTTCCTGTCAACTACACTCTTGAAATAGCGTCCCTCTTGTCTGAGGGAAGAGAACTAGAATATATTATTTACTCATTATATTAATTATATCCAATCACTTGATCCACAAAACAAACATTGTGTGCAGTCAATTTTCAATACAGAATCGCACACCATTTTAATTTCTATTGACAATTCTCTCTCATCCAACCCTCCAATCATTTCATCGATTTGCCCATTCATATATACCCAGTTCTTCTGATTTTTTTGGAAAGTATTTTCATTTGTAGATTAAATTAGCAAGCAGCAGAAGGGTAAAAAGCGTTAAAATTATAAGCGACACTATAGATCAAATTTTCGGTGAGGTCCCAAATGAATGAACGTATGAAACCAAGTCATTTTACGGTGGTCAAACTCCTCCGCAGGAACAAGCCACGAGAGCAAGGACTGGAATGCTCGAGCCTCCCACGCAAGCGAAATGAAGAGCGTGGGGGCAAGTTGGGAGAGCAATGTGACTTGGTGATTTGGACCAGCTGCCTCTTAGACTCGACTTTATGGCAGTGGGCGGCACCGAAACTACCGCTCACAGAATTGCGTCATGAGACTAACTTGTAGATGTATTTGGTCTGGTTGACTTTATGGTATTTTTGTGTTTGCTGGTACATAAACGAGCAACAATCTTAGTGTTGAAATTACGATTTGTTAGTTACAGCGAAAAATCCTTTACACCATAGAATAAGTTATTAGAAGGTGTGGTACTAGGCATAAGGGAGACTTTGTTTATTTCCTCAATTGAATGCTCTTCCATAGTTGGATTTATTTTGTAGGGCTATTATGTAAGGATATTCGATAACGGTGTTATTTCTAGGCCATGCTGGCAGCATGTAAGATTTAGTCTCGTAGATCGTGGACCCTTGGAAATTCAAAATCAGCTTTTAAGTTTCATTGAAAGCGGACGATTTTACTACATACAACATCGCTGAAAAAACTTTTTTGTACATTTCTTCACGGTTATATTACAAAGCTCCATCATAAACCCACTCAGAATATTGAATTTTCGAGTTCATGTAAAAAGGGGAACAAGTGGCCACCATTGTTCAGCATACATACACTGGCACCAATTTCTTCGTAGTTTTATCGTCGACCATTAAAATCTGACAAAATAGCTTAAAGAGAAAATATAAAGGCTCGATAGTTTATCTCAATCATTGAAAAAATACGTCAACTCCTTTTCTTAACCGTACATCGTTTGAGTAGTGCATGAACTTGATGCATGGCTTCCTTTACAACATCCGTCACCAATTTTGCAGTCGCAGTAAATGTCGGGTTAATCGCAAGTTCTTAATCACGGAAAATTTTGTTTGAAGTATATCAAGTTTTAGCACGACGCTATCACTAAGAAGCGTAATAGGAGCCTCGAAAACCTTTTGGATTATTACCAGTATTTCATCACTCTTATTTTACCTTTTGGATCAATGCATGTTGAGAAATACAGGTAGACATTATATTCTCAAGAATCAACATGTAATTTTCAAATAGCTTATGGAATATTAATCCAATGAATAGTACAATAGGCCCATCGAAAGAAATGTACGCCTACCGTTTAATGAACATAAACATCAAAATTTACTGCGACCTTAGTACTCGAGTAAAAAGTGATGGAAATGAGCCCTAGCTAATTGGGTGTATTCAAGATTCGCGTTTAAAGTTTTTTCAACATCGTTTCAGCAGATCCTGTTTATAATTTTTAAAGACTGAACCAGGTCACTTTCTTTTCATGGAGACAGTTGATCGTACGCTAGAATTATGGTCAGCAACCATAATCTTTTGATGACGCAGGTTAATTAACTCCTCCTCGAATTCTATGGAAGGTAGAGAAGCAAGCCAAGGCCGATACTACGAAACTGATTCCAGGGTATTTTCGGTTTGCATTAACAATGACGAACAATAATCTTTGTGTTAATATGACGATGAGGCAAAATATAGTTAACCTTACTACCCAACCTAAAGAAAGAACTTCGGCTTCTGTGCTTCTCATTTGAAACTGGAATAGTTTCCTTAAAAAAGTAAAACAGTATCAAAAAATTAGCCTGGAAATCAAGCTAGCATTTGCGGTAGTACTTTTGTTAAAATTTAAACACTTAAGTATGAAACATCGAGATGATTAAACGGTAAAATGTTTATACGGAAACCTACTATTTTCACTGTGTGATGTTTCGAAATTCTTGGGGATCACAATAAAAAACTGGTTATGGCGACATACAAATGTACATCGAGCGAGGATGTATTAGTCATAGATCAAAATTTGTCAGAGAAAGGGAAAGAAAAATTAAATTCAGTACGAAATGTTTATATTCAACTCAAGTCACACACAGGCCTGGACAGCAAACGAGAACAACATATACAGAGAAACTGTGACTTGGAAATCAGATATGCATAATTATCGATCGTGTATACGTTACATTTTCTGCCGTCTTGCACTTGAAACGAGGTTAGAACTGTAAGCTATATAAGTTGTAATAAACTTTATGACTTTATGCAATGAGTCTCAAATGTGGTTACTAAACGGAAATATAATCGAAAGTAGTCACAACTGATGACACATTCCTCACAAAACAAAATTGTTTTTGGAGTCATTATGGAGCAGGACTCCATGAAAACCTTACTGAGTAATATCACAGAGGGTTTTACTACCTTAATGTTCAACTTAAAAACGATCTGTTAAATCTTCCCTAATATTGTACCAAAACAAGAGGCAGAGGGTTGTTGATAACAAGAGGTTGTTGACAAAAAACAAAACACGTATCATTCAATTCGTCAACACTTTAAATAAACGTATCCAAATGTAGTTCTAAACCACAATAATGTTGGGATCCATGAAGTTAAATAAAATGCAGGCAATAATCTAGCTTCGCAACAAATATTGAGAGACCGTAAAAGTCACTGACTCATTCAGCGCTTGAATTCCAATCACGTTATGTACTCGAAAGAATTTGACAATCGAAACATTTTCAGCAACCTTGCAATATATTCGTCACCAAGGAGTTAAATTTAGAAAAAATCCCACTGTTACATCTGAATAAATAACCAAAACTGCTGCACGAATGACAAAGTATTTCAACAACATACAATGCGACGAAAATGAGTGGTAGATTTATCGCGCACAAAGAGTCGGCCACACAATTATCAGGTCTTCCCTTCGAGAAAAAAATTATATAAATGGTAATGGAACAAAAAATTAAATTAAAACTCTTGGAACTCACAGCTAAGGAACCAAGGACAGTCGCTAGGCATGAGTACAGCGCTTATTATCGCAGGTACAAAGATAAACATTCGTCCCTCTTTCCTCTTTTCGAACGGCGTTCTTGAATGTTTTCCATGTCCCGAAATGTACTTGTAGCCATGAAGTACCTTAGGTAATTTCCTTTAGTGAACCAGTTGATGCGAGTTGCTCTATCGTTTCCATGTTGCAAAAAACTTATATCTGTTTTCACTGCTTTTGAACCACATTACACCACAAAACGTTTTTCATCTAGACAAGAGTTTAGAATCGAGTACGAAGACAAATACAAATGTTTTAATGTATGTCATAAAAATTTAACAAGATACAATGAGAAAACTGTTTCACAAAACACACATTTGTATCTTGTATCCACTGAAAATTGGAAATTTAGAATTGAAATAAGAGTTGCTACGCCTGCCTACCTACCTCTGCTGAAAGATCACACTAGACATGAACGGACCAACAGCGTAATACTTGATACATTGCTGTTCCGTAGCTTCTAACACCACACTCGATAGGTTTGTCACAGATCGATCTCGTGTCGGAAAGTGGAGGAAGAAGGATACTGACATAGAAAAGATAGTATTCCGACTCTAGTTCTTGGACATTTTGCGGTCACTTTACAAACATGAAAATAACATACACTACTTAATTCAAAACAAGAATTGCGATCAGAATCGGAATTTTAATGGTGCAACGTTTATAGATTAAGTTGAATTTTCTGTCTTGTCTAAGAGTTTAGATTAGATTAGTCGTTAGTTTTAGCCTCCCTACCCGCAGCAACAAATGTGATCCAAAGAGAGGAAGGAGGAAGGCACCATTTAGTATGGAGTTAAGGAAATGCGGAATCTACGCAGAAAGGGCATAGAAACAGTGAGTTGGGAAAGAAGATTATGAAACAAGATCAAAGTTAAAGAAGGAAGTAGTAGGTGCTGAAAAACAGGACAGCAGTGAACCGAAAAAAGGGTGGTCCGTAACAAAACAAAATCCTTTTCTACTACAACAGAAAGAAAGCCTACCTAACCTTTAGCTCGGGCCCTCACATAGTCCTCCTGGGAGCGCCAATTCCCATAGTTGCTAAGAGTTTAGAAATCCTGCTTACTCCTGCAAGGAACAAGTCTCAGATTCACAATTTTGCACCGCCCGAAAACTAAACGAACATTACACTGAACAAAAACGCAGAGTAACAAGGAAGATTTAAATAATGTCATTTCAACATCACAACTTCTGAAACTGACATTTTACACAAAGTTTCATTACCGTATTTAATAGAGGTACCAATACTTAACTGATGCACGACACTCCTACATATCTAAGGAAGTAGTCATAATCATAGCACATCTCCCCCTTTCACAAACAATACCTATAGTTTTGTTTGCCGTAAATGTGTCTACACTACAACAACATTGAGGAAACATATTGTCAACTTCAAAGTACTCAATTTCGATGAGTACTGAACGCCCTTCCCGTTGACAAGAGAACTTTATCTAAAAAATTCACAACCTCTACGGCTGGACAAAATGACACACCAAAGGTCAAAAAAATTATCGGCTACCTAGTAGTTCACTGAGAGAAGGCGCTACCAAAATGTTAACGAATTTTTAGACGCAATATAAAATTACCATGGATAAATAAATAATAAATGCATTCACATTGCTTATCCGATACAAAGAGAAGAAAAACTACGACTTTAATTTCTTTTGTTTCTTGCTCTTCTTACGCTTCCTATCTTTCTTCTTCTTTTTCTTTGATTTACCTTCTCCATCTTCTACGTTTCTACCTTCATTCTTCTTCTTTTTCTTGTTCTTCTTACGTTTTTTCCTTTGGGACTCTTCCTCGGAGTCAGAATTAGAATCACTGCTACTGTCGCTTTCACTATCGCTACTCGAAGACACGGAACGTTTTCTTTTCTTCCGCTGCTTCTTCTTCTTGTCGACCTCCTCCTCTGTGGTAGCTTCGGTTGAAGCAGTGGACTCTCGACAAGACCTGTCGTCCCGGAAGTTAGGCAAACGGTGGAAAGCGCGCGTTAAATCAGAAGCATGACTAGAGCTTATTCCATCATCTTTCCTTTGTTCACCACCTTCGCTGGAGGCAGTAGGGTCCAAGGATTCTTTTGCAGTTGAAGACGCGGGTTCACGTGAACTTAATCTGGTCGTGTCACTAGGAAGGAAAGATGGGTCGGCAATTGATGTGGCTTCTTTTCCATAACAGACGCCTTCCGAGCTAAGCTTAATGAAAGGAGCTTCATTACATGAAGTATTGCTTTCGAAAGGGGGGAGTTTCTTCAATACAGAATCACCTAACTGAAGTAAATGTTGTGACGACTGTAACAATTCGACAGACTTTTGCTGCAAGGAAAAATTTTTGCTCTCTTTCGAGACGAAATGTTCTTCAGATTGCGAAGTCCTGTCGGTAATTGTGTTATTTACAGATTCTGGAATGGAGTCTCCCGGCAATTGACTTTTTGATTCTTCTCCAACACTGGAAACTTTCTCGTTCGTCGTTTCAACATTTTCTTCCTCCTTAGGAACCGATTCGCCTGAAATTTTAGAATTAAATCCAGGTGAAGTATTAACAGGTGATAGTTCTATTTTATTCGATGGTTCAGTGACAGACGAGATCGAAATTTTTTCTGAACCAACAGGTGAAGTCTTTTCTTCAGGTTTACCTTCGCTAGCAGAACTATTTTCGACAGGAAGTTGTGTCTGAGTTACACTAGATCCAGGAGCGACGAGAAAATTAGAGGGTTTTTTCATCCATATATCGCTTTCATTTTTCGATGAAATAGTTATTTGAATAGAAGGTCCCTTCGTTTTAGCTTCACGATCAATCACATCGAACGGAAACTCGCTCATTTCAGACTTGGCGCGAAGTTCTTCGAGCTGCTTGGCTCGTTCGGACTCGGCAAAACCTTTCCTAGGCAGCAGGACGCGTCCAAGCACCCCACGCCCATGCAGCAAAGCACTCTCGGCCTTGCGGAGCACATCACTCGTCACTACAGGCTCGCTGTGACGCTCCTCTTCCTTCATCAGAGCTTCTGCTGAATGATTTGCATCCGAAGCTTCTTCGTCGCGTTCCCACTTTGACAGTTCAGGTAGGAGGCTGGGCGAAAATGGAGGAGCAGGCCCCGATGAAACGCCTTGATTTTGTTCTGGAGTTGCGCTTGACACGGAAATGTTGCCTAACGTGATTTGAACTTCCTTCATTTCAGAAGTCATCGGATGGTGGCCAGTCTCCTTATCTTTTTTCTCTTGCTTTTTCTTCCTCTTTTTGGGTTCGTCGTCTGTAGTTTCGTTCTGGGAACATTCTGACTGATGCGATAACCTTCGTTCTTTCTTTTCCTTTTTCTTCTTCTTTTTATCACGTTTCTTCTTTTCTTTCTCCAATTTATGCTTCTCTTCATCTTTGCTTACATCTTTCGTCTCATCAGTCTTGTACAACTCATCAGATTTCTCCTGCTCATCGGCAGCTTTCTTTGGTTCCTCACATTTGCGGTGGTCATCCGATTTGTTGTGATCATCAGTCCTGTTACCATCATCCGACCTAATGCGATCATCCGACCTAATGCGATCATCCGACCTGATGCGGTCATCCGACCTGATGCGGTCATCCGACCTGATGCGGTCATCCGACTGGTTGCGGTCCTCAATTCTGTACTTGTCACTGGACTTATACCGATCATATTTTTTCCTGTCATCATGCTTCTCGGTTTCATCCAGTTTGCTGCGGTCAGAAGCCTTAGGAAGAACATCTTTTTGCAAGGCATCACGGCGGTGGTCAACCTCAGGAGTTCTATGTTCTTCTCTCGCCACTACTTTCTTCTCTCCTTCTCCCTTATCAGAAACTGAAGAATTTTTAGACTTGTAGTCTTGCTTACGGCTGGAATCATCGCGAGGATCTCTACGTCTGCTCCTGCTGTCGCTTCTTCGAGAATCTCGAACCCTCCTTTCCTTACTTCTGCTTCTACTTTTCTCTGAACTAAACCCTCTTCTGCGAGTGTTGCTTGAACGACGCAGCTGTGCCTCGCGCAGGTCTGGAGAACTCCTATTTTTATTCCTACTCGAACGAGAGTCCTTGGGAGAGCCGCCTACACGCTCTAAAAAGGCACGAGATTCTTCTCTATTAGGACTGTATCTGCGACTCCTGCTGGCGCTGTCGTCTCCGTATCTGCCACGATGGCTGCGACCTCGAGACCTTGAACGGGAACTGTCGCGGTAGACTCGGTTGTAAGGGCTTTTGTTTGTTGGGGGTGACGGAGACATGCCAGGACGCCGAGGCTTATTGTCATAGTGCCTAGAGATGGAGCGATCGCTGGGAGACTGCGACCTAGGCAGTTTCTTCACAGGTGACGAGGAGCGAGGCGAAAGATGGCGTGACGGTCGGAGCTGAGGGTCCCCGAAAGGAGGACGTTCGAGGTCTGGACGACCATGGAAGTCGCCCATCATTGGAGGCCCGCGGACCATCTCACCCGAGCGGTCAGCACGGCGAGGATCGTCGGCGTCGAACCCAAGGCGATCCTTGACGCTCGTCCGGGCTTCTCTCCTGCGCGATAAATAAAAATTCATTGTCATTTAGGATACAGAGCTACCATGTGGAAGTGATCTGCACCCAGCACTCATGACCCACCATTCAAACGCCCGCCCCTTTGTAAAAATAAAACTTGTGCACGATAAAGAAACAACTATTATAATTTTGGATAAAGAGCTGCCACATGGAAGAGATCCACACCACACACTCGTAACTTGCCATTCAAACGCCCACCCCTATTTAAAAATCAAACACAACTCGAATAAAAATGTCTATGTAATAGAACGATGATGGCCGCGATTGAAGGTTTGGAAGCTTTGAGAACTTATTTTGCCTTAAATTATGTGATGATCTGTTGCACGCATGGCAAAACAAATAATAAAAACATTAGGTTAAAGGTTCGTTTGAGCCATAATAACCCAACAACGGTTTTCTAGAGAGAGGAAAGAAGTATGCACTATTTAGTGTAGAATTAACGGAAAATACTCAATTTTGCTAATTTTATAGTGAAAACTCAATTTTGTTGATTTCAGAGTTAAAACCTCAATTTTACTGATTTCAGTGTGAAAACCTCAATTTTGCTAATTCTACAGCAAAATACTCAATTGTGCTAATTTCAGTGAAAAAATCAATTTTGCCAATTTCAGTGTGAAAAACTAAATTCTACTAATTTCAGAGTGAAAAAATTCAGTTCTATAAATTTTCGTGCAAAAATTTTCTTTCAGCCATTCATAGTGAGAAAATTTTAGTTTTAATAATTTTACTGCAAAAATTTCAGATTAACCAATTCTTGCGCAAATATTTCAGTTCCACAAATTCCAGAAATTAAATTTCAGACCAGTCGCCCTAATTCAAGAATTTGTACATCGAGGTAAGTTCACGCCGACGTGGATCTTCTGAAATGCTTGCCCACCTTTCAGGATGGAGCTCCGGGCGCTCACGGCCTCCTCTGTGCAGGTACGACTCTGGCCCTCCGTCATCTATGAAGGCCCTGTATCGGCAGAATATTAGAATATAGGTTAGTTTAAGCCTCCCTAACTCCTACAAAAAAAAACGTATCGAAGAGAGGAAGGAGGAAAGCACCATTTAGTATGGATATTAAGGAATGCGGAATCTATGCAGAAGAGGCACAGAAACAGTAACTTGGGAAAGAAGTTCATGAAACAAGATAAAAGTTGAAGAAGAAAGTAGTGGGTGCTGAAAGACATGACAGCAGTGAACCGAAAAATGTGGTCTTTAACATAACAAAAAAAAAAACGTTTTATTTCAACAAAAAGAAGGCCTACGTAACTCTCAGCTCGGGCCCTCACACATTTCCCTCTACGGGCTAATTCCCATAGATACAATAGTTGCATCCCTGGGTGCCCTGTATCGGCAATGACGAAAATTGATTCAAAACTGTAAGACTATAACATGATCTTGAATTACCATAGAAAAAAATTAAACTGCGTAATATGGGACACAAAAGTAAAAATGAGTTTGGTCCCATTAAAAAGCCTTTAACTGAGTTTTTCAGTTCAACGCTTATAAGTCATGGCAGACTTTCAAGCGATCAAATACATTACGCATAACATCGAAACAATGGCGAATACGCCTTAATTTGTTTCTTAGATTGACCACTATGTTTCACGCAGAATCAGAGTCATTCATCATAAAACGCGCTGTCACCCAGGGCAATTACAACCAGAAAACATTTTGGGATCCAAACGCAGTTTTTCGTACATCATTCAAATGTTACGAACTTCTTGTAAAATATAAAGCATATTAAATTACGGAAGGTAGGAAAATTTCCGAAGGGCTACGGTGGTTACGTTTCAAACTTACATGCACATGCATATATTTAGTAAACAGAAGTAAATATAAGATAGTGAACGTATTTGGATGAATATTCATTTATTGTGTTAGTGCACTCATCAGACGCATGGACGTTAAACGTGAACTCCTTTGGTTAGTGCTCTACAGCGAGTACTTCAAACGCATTAACGGTAACTGAAGTGAGCAAGTTGAGCGCATGAATATAGTATCTAGTTTAACACGCTGAAGCGAGCAGCACAAGGGAGTGTCGCACCGATTAGCAGGGGAGGCGCTGCAACCATGAGAGGGCGACACCCGACCAGGCTGTTGCAACGCCCTCTGGTGGGGAGGCATGAGGTGCGGCCGAGCGGGCGAGAAAGGCCCGTACTTGGCCCTCACGCTCGGAGACCTGCACACACCACAGCAATGGGGGGATGACTCTACTTTCCCTCGGTTTAGCGATGTTTCCCTCACTGCTTTGGTTAAGTAGTAGAAGTAGTAGTTGTAGTAACATGGGTTCGCTAGCGCTTCAGTTAAGGCACCGATAAACAAAGTTATGGCAAAGCTAGAATTAAGTGCCCTCATGTGATGAGATGCGTGTTCAAGAGAATCGATGCGATATAAATAAGAGTATGGCAGTCACGTTTAGCCTTATCACGAGTTCAAAAATGCCATGATTAAACCCAAAGATCTTCAAAGCTAATAGAAACCAGGTCGATTAAAAAATTTACTAGCTCTCATAGGACTATTTCGATACGCTTTTCAAGTCCTACTCCTCGAATCTCCTTTTATCCGAAAAATCTCACTTAAAACTGAGAACTTGCGCACACGGTTCGGAGCTGATTATTTTAAGCTACTAGCTTCATATAAGGTAGGAAGCGAGTACTGATTCAAAGTTTGGATATTGGAATCCTACTGATTAACAAAGCTTAGCATAGTTCAAGTATCAACTGAAAGTTTTGAGGCCAAAATGTCTGAATATCGACAGATCAAATTAAAATACTGTGAATCGAATCAAATCAAATGCCGGAGGCTTTTGGAGTCAAGCGAAGTAAAATTTTTTCATATTTTCGAAGATTGAATACTCGTTTTTGTAATTCCACAACAAACGTAACATTAGATAATTTATTAAGCACGCGAAAAAAGTAATAGTTGGAGAATAACCGTTCAGATGAATATTTAGAGTCGCCCAGAGAAGCAATTATGAATGATATGAGCGAAACTGGCGGACAGGAAGGTACAGGCATGAGTTCAAGTCCGTTACCTGAAGTGCAGAGGCGCCGCGCTCAGCTCAAAATTAGCGGACATGAAAATTTAAAATATTCTCAAGATTTCACACGCGTCCTAAATCGAAAGCAAGGCTTGGTTTGATTACAGACTAACTTGAAAAAAAAGACGGGAAAAGAAAACTACGCTAACACTAACACAAGTCTGCCTGAGTCACTCGGTTGTTTGAAGAGAAACAAAATGGGAATAGGCTCAACTAACTCACTAACACTGAAACAACCAGTGCAGAAAAACCCTTACACAAGTTGCCGTGAGCATTTTCGAAGTTGCACTATGATCAGAGGTAACGTCAAAAGCATCCGCTGAAAACTGGATTGATAAGTTTCAGCCCTCCTTACCACAAGTTAATCAAAGAGAAAGGATGAAGGCACCATATAGTATAGAGTTCGAGGAACACTGAATCTCAGCAAAAAGTGCATTCCCGCACAGGATCCTCTGAGCATAGAAACGTAAGTTAAGAAGGAAGGTTATGAAACAAGATAAAAGTAAGAAAGTCATAGGCGCTGAAAAAGAGGACAGCAGTGAACTGAAAAACGACGATTCTCAACAAAACAGAAATTATCTTATACTAACAAATTGAAACCTTACCTAACTATTAGTTCAGGACTTCACATTTTCCTCATGGGAGTGCTAATTTCCATAGATACAATTGTTGCATCCCCCTGAGGGTGTGTGTGAAAACTGGAACAATCAATTCAATGACCATGCTTTACAATTAATAGAATTATAGCGCACACTGAAGCTATTGCATATAATTGCACAGAAGAGCACCACACCAGATGAAGTAAATAAATCATGTAATTGTATTCTAAAATGTTGGTACTGTACAAAACGAAAGCGACGTAAAGGAAAAAATGTTCCAAGAGGGTTAATCACACAAGAATATTTAAAGTAAAGTTGAACTTTAGTGAAAGCTAATGTTTTATGATAATTTATAATGAATAATTATTTCGGCAAAAATAATTGTTTCTTGAACAATTTTTCTAAGTACAAAAAATTCTTGATTCTTTCAAATCAGAGCATAATCAAACCTGACATGACGCTCGAGAGTAACTGAAGATAGTCAAATCATTATCCTATCATCAAAACTGATGATACAGAGTATTACACAAAAATTTGAATGTGAACGTTCTTAAATGCGCCAGCAGAGCCTCAATTAACCATTAAAGTCCTCAAACTACAGAACAAATCTTTGAAGACTTTTCTGCAGACACAAGTCCCTGATTGCGTTTCAGTGGAACCGAAGGCAACTTGTGTAAGAGGTGTTTAACTCCCAAAGCCAAACAGTGTTTTGTTTTCATGGCTAGGACGACGAAAGAGAGCGGCCCTTTAAGGGTTTCCGCAGCAGGAGCGCAAGAGAAAAGTTAGCGCGTCAGACTGCTCCTCGAGGTTTACATGTGTCTATTAAAATGGATAAGGCTGGCCTTGACAAATCACTGGTATCATAGACCTCGATATCGAAGTGTGGTTAGAGAATGAATGGGCTGTAGTCGGGTACACGGTGTGAAATGCTACTTTTCAAGGGCCACATGAATATTTCGAATGTGTCCGAGATAAATTTGCTTCAACCGATTTAAATTTCAAACAATGAAAATTCGGCACGCAACATTACAAAAAAATTGAATATTATTGAGCATCCTTTAAATTTTTCACTTTTCTTCAGAGCCGTGTGGTCTATAAAATTAACAACGCGACCGTTTTAACTATGGCATGTGCGTGTCTTATTTCTCAGGAGTCAGTAAACAAAATAAATGGCAACACAGCTGATGCTTTGTAAGAGGGGGCAATTTAAACATTTATAGATGAAAGACCGCGCGCGCTGCCCTGTAATTATAGGTGTCTCTGAATTAATTGAATCAAGCGAACGTTACTTTAGAGTCAAGATGAAACAGACTTCCTCTAGAAGAAATTTTTATTAACGGAGGAATTAATAAGCACACAAATAAACAGTAGTTAATTTATATTGGAACAGGTGGTAAAAACTGCGTATTACAACACAGAAAAGTTCCTTGCAGCCATATAAGATGAAGAAATAAACAAATGAAATAGGTTATTCCTCTTAATTCTACAAATCGACACTTTTAGGAGCTAAAACTCTCAGAAACTAGTACATTTCTAATAGAATTATAGATACACAAACATGAGCTTCAATTTACACCAACAACACATGTTATTAAGCTTAATTATTTTAGATGGATCTGAAACTTTTCGATCATCAAATGGTACACAAACCTATGTATTTATTGCCGCAAAATAGATCAGAAAGAAACAATTTATTCCTCTCATTTTTGAAATGAAGCATGCAAGCTTTTCTTGAATGCAGCATGCAGAACAGACGTTTAAAAATCCGATATGGTTCCTGACACCAAGATTCAGAGTCCGGTAACCTATACAGAAAACTTCTCTCAATAAAACTAACAAATAAAGAAACCTACGACTCTGTATTATAATACAAACAGCCGCAATCCAACACTCGTTCGCTGAGAAACCATGTTTGTGCGTAGTACGCCAATAATCAATTATACATTTCAAATCGATTCAGCACACTCAAACCACGGTGATGCATTATCGAAATAATGAAACCTGGTACTGCATGGGTAAGAGATCAAATCGTGCTTCGGATGAATGCAAGTCGAGAAGTGGTGGCCATGTAGGAAACGTTATAACGAGCGTCACCCTCAGTACAAAAGCGCAAGTGTAAATGATGTGGAATTTAATTGCAACTAGAAGTCAAGAGGAATGAAGGCTAGCCAGCAGTTAAACCCGCACGATCCGACAACCTCGGCAGAAAATTTCTGATCAGCATGTATCACCCACAGATGCTACATTATTTACATACTTAGAGAATGCACATGGAACAAACTTTCCCACTCCTTTCCCGTCGATTGCAATGTAGAGCCATTTTATAGATTACAATGTACTCGCAAGGACAGAAATGCAGTTAACTTGTACTTGATGGTCTGTAAAATTAGACACTAATGTTCTGTAAGTTGAAATCTACTGACCAAAGATGGAAAGCTACTCCAATTGCAATATAAAGTAAAGAAGGCTTTATTAGGAGTAGTTAAGAGATGCAACTGTTTCTCAGACAAACCATTTGCACTTTCCGAAAAACAATCTGAAATATCTACCTACTTTATACGGTCTTACCCCTTTCAAACTCTCACTACAATTACCACCTGAAAAAATTCTAACGCTGTTCAACTGACAAGATTAGACCATTTATCTCAAGCCCACTGAAAAACTGACGAGTTTCTAAAATTGGAATTAGGAAAGCTGTATTTAGAATGGAATCAAGAGAACGTGGACTCTATGCTCAAGGTGTGCCCTCACACCCTGCGCATTGGAACGGCAAGACAGAAAGAAGTTGAATGAAAACAAGGTAGAAGTTGAAGTGATGGGTACAGAAAAAAACAGCAATGAACCTAAAAAAGAAGGTTGATAACTAAACCCATTTCAAATTTTCGCTCACCCTAGTATTAATAATGACTTGGAAAGCTGATGAGTCAGCGATCGGGAGTATCAAAATGATAGCTCAGATAAAGGAACGTGGTTTTGTACTTTTTGCTCTGCGCTTTATATAGAAGGAAATAAAACCACAATAATGGGGAAATACTAGATGAAATTGATTTTTTTTAACTAGAAGGTAACCATAATAAAATAGAGTAGATAAATGAAATTCGTTACCAAAAGATAAACAACACTTCTGGAAAAATGTTTTAAAACTACATAATTGTTATTATCTTATCACCGTCATTCTTACATTAGTTTAAAAATACCTCGAAAATACACAAAAAACAATATCCAGGGAGCGAGGAGAAGGGACCATTTAGTATAGACTGTAGAAAAGAGGAATCTATGCAATAAAGCGTGTTCCCACACAAGAAACCCTGCGCATAGAAACAGCAAGTTAAAAAGGAGAGGGAGAAGACAAAGAAAACTGAGAGTAAATTGGGCACGAGAGATATAAGTCCGAAAGGCCTATCTTCAGCCGAGATAAATCAACGTCATCTCCCCTGGGGCGCCAATGCCCATTGAATAGGGTTGATTAAACTTTACTAATGTAAACCAATGGTGTATCGTATGCGCTCTGAGAGGCTTCATACCCCAAAAAACGGAAGATAAGAAAAATTGTGTTTCGAGAGCTGAGCCCATTAGTCTACAGCAATTTGAAATCATATCCGCCGCTCTTCTAAGGTACAACATATGAAGACGGTGACAAAGTCTTGAGTTGAGAGCCATTGACATGGTGAATTTTCAGAAGGCATTCCGCATTAGAATGCCGTCAACACGTTAACCGCAAAGTGAACCACCGGTGGCCACGGAGGGGATTTTCACATTGCTACTCACCGACCAGTAGTCGCACTCAATTTTCACAAGTACTTTATTAAAGCTAAATGATGGCACGATCCAGATATTTGCTATTTTCAAAATCGCTTTTAACAAGAAACTTTTAATGAGTCGAATTTTAAACCTCAATTTAACCAATTGCGGTCAAAGTGTACAGGAACCACTGCAGAATCAGCGTTGAAAGACTTTTCGTTGCGCTACAGACAAGCTCAAGCTCGTGTCTCAATAATAATAAAACTACTTCTGAATTTTAGTTCATTGTGCAGAGCAAAAACTAAGGGACGCCATGTGCCGGCTTCGCGCTAAAACAGTAATCTCGTGTTTAAAATCTTAATAAAAATTTACTCTAATTCTAGTAGAGGACCCACTTATTCCAAGAGTTGAATTATTTAAGAATACGGGATCACAACTGAAATGTCGTTTGGAATGGGTACAAATCTAGTATGTTCAATTTAGTATCTTTCAAGCCAGAACTTCTTTCCGCTATTGGTCTTCGCAGATGTTTCACCAAACAACTTTCGAGACGAGAGCAGATAATAGAAAATTTACAAATTCTTCATTCTCTCAAAAAACTTCATTTAACGAGTACCTAAACTGCAAAACATTACATTCAAGTTAAATATTCGACTCAACAAGTTAACAAAACATCGCGCAGAAGTGGCTTCCACAGAAGTGACAATGAATGCTACGTTCACTCGCCCTGGAAGAATGTGAACCAAACCATGAACCATTAACACCAATTAAGATCTCTACGTGAAGAATGAAATGTTGGTACTCGGCACTGAAAACTTTTGAATCAGGAGCGTGCACAAGGAAACCTAACTTAGACATTGTCAGCTTTTTCTAATCCCAGACACTAATGAAGTACAACCTACTACAGCGATTGGAAATGTAAAAAAATACTCAAACGCGAAATGAAGAATTCTTCATCACGCAGAAAATAGTCTAAGAAATTCTACACCACACTTTGACCGCAATTACAATCTGATGTTCAACTTTACGACAAAAAACAAAAACTTCATTTGCTGGTGATCGACCACATGACTCGCATCAAATTGTAATTCAGATAAACTTTTCAGAAAATTATTCAAACCAAAGTCAAGCCAGAAACAGCGTCCACCTTTCGTGCATGCACTTCACATGCTTTTGACTGTTAAATTTGACTAGTCTCTCCATTTAGCTAGAGTATCAAGTACTGGAAACGAGTTAATTGAACCTGAAATGTTACGAAATTAGATTACAGTACTACAGAAAATCTTGTAAGGAGCTTACTAATGACATAAGGTCACTCAACTTTGCGTCATTTTCTGCTTTTCATCATTTGTCAGATAAGATTACTCAAAAGCCAACAGCAGTTTCAATGTTGGCTGTTACGAAGATCTGCGCTCGCCCACAGCACACGCTGAGTGGAGAGCACAACCAACCTTCCTTCTTGACGCTGAGCGTTCTTCCATCCCCTCCAGATTCGCAATTCGTCCAATTAATTAACACGTTGACCGCGATGGGTTTTTAAACAGAAGTTCAATATTCAACTACCATTTGAAGTCTATGGTAGCTAGCAATTTTGAAAATGGGAAACATTAACTGGATCGTGCGTACATTTAGTTTTGATTAAGAATTTCTGAAAATTCAGTTCATGGCCCCACCGTGACCACCGGCGGCTCACGTCGCGGTCAAAGTGTCAAGTTTATGTACCGTCACCGGAGAACCATTTCAACACTACTCAAATTCACAAACGGGAGCAGTAAAACAGGTGGGAACTTTCTTGCTTTGTCAAACAAGTAAGGCTGTTTTTACTAGAGCTCTGTCGCCATTTACGATTGTGCAATCCATATGTTTCCCTTCCAGTTCAAGATACATGACTGAATGACTTTAAAAATGGAGGACCAGTGTCTTGCAAATTTCTAAAAATTGCATCGGTACGTGCAGGACCCGAAAGCAATAGAGAAGATGTGCTCGCTCTGTAAGTCAGTAGCTGACACGAACGTCTCAACTTAAAAGCGGATTCTACTAGAGCCGCCCACTCTCATGTTCCTAATGTCTCATTGGAGAGTTTTGATGTATTTCCGACACTTGTAGCTTGAATAGTCTATAAAACCAGCAGATACAGGTATTTCCTCTCTGAACATGAATTCAGCAGATCTCTTAGAAAAAAATTTATTCACTTTAGCAGCTGAAAATATGTAGTGAATCGTTCACATAAATTTATAATATGTAAATAAACATTTCGGATGTGATGTTTAACTTAGTTATTTCAAAAGAATTCAAGACTTCGAGGGCAATTGAAAGAAAATTATGAGGAAGATTTTATTTCGACCGCCAGCATACACAAGAGTGAACAAGTCATCACGGTGAATTAACAAGTTCACGAAAAATACGCACAAGTAAAAAATCACGTATTATAGTAGAAATACTTCGTACAAGAAAGATAACAGCACCAACCTGAATAATGTAAGAATGTGTATCTTCATAAACCTACTAGGATTGCAGTAACCTCATTTGGTGGTTTCTAAAGCCGCAATGTTTTCTATTCATCTGAAGACTAATTCCAAACTCGCAAACTAAGTTTTCAAATGACTAGGTTTTTTAGCAAGAAGCATTCTTATGTTTCCAGCTCTATCTCTACCTTATTAATTAAAATAAATATATCACAGCCAGTTGATACTATACCCTAGATAAGAAAGATAGGAATTTATCACGTTGAGCTTTAATTAACGAGTCTCATACTCGTGGTTGTGATTCATCCAAGAGGTATAAATTATTAACTTACTACAATGGGATCATCATAAAACGCAAGATAATATACGTGCAACCCATTTCAAATATCAAGCAATAAATCTTTTCACTAGAACCTGACTCGATTCAGTGGTAAAATTTCAAATACTACGAAAAACCCACTACACCTCAACTTAAGCCCGCGCAACTAACCTGCTACGAGAAGACGTCCTCAACCTGTCACCGCGAAGCCTCTGCTCAGGAGTGTTGGCGAACTTGAGGTGGCTGCTTGGCGGCGAGTGCCTGCGATCGACAGGAGAAAAGCGTCGGTGCATCGACGGAGGCGAGTTCATACGACGATGAGACGGAGGACTGTGGTGCCGACGAGGACTGTAGGGAGATCTGCTTCTCGACCAACGGTGTCGTCGAGGTCGAGGGCTCCTACTTATACTTCGGGGTCCTCTATCCGGTGATCTGCTTCTCGACCGAGACCAGTTTCGGGATTGATAAGATCGACCATAAGACGGTGATCGCTGGCGCCGCATTTGCTCAAGACGCTTGCGTTCGTCTTGCTCCTTAAGGTGACGATTAAATGCAGCGAGAGGGTCATCTATTATAGCGTCAGGGCCGAAGGGCAGCCAAGATTGAGAATGCGGCTGCGGCGGAGCGACATAGCCAGGAGGCGGGACGCTAAAATTGGGGATGCCAGGAGGAGGATACATGGCGTCTGAGCCAGTATAAGGGTAAGGAGCAGCTGAATTCTGACCGAAAGGTATGTTTAAAGCAACATTGAAAAGCTCAGTAGTGCTGTCGTTGAGCTTTTTGTCAGGTCGAGGACTGTTGCTGCTAGCACTTTCAGAACTGCGACTGCGCTTCCTCCCTCTACCTGGAGACGTAACGTCACGATTCATTTCTGTCAGCGTTCCCAAAACATCGGAGGCCTGCACGGAATCATCCCCACGATTCTTGTGAGATTTATTTGAACGTTTGTGCTTGTCTTTTTTCTTCTCCTTATCCTTCCCGTTCTTCTTTTTCTTCTCTTTCTTTTTCTTTGATTTTTTGCTCTTTTCACTTTCTACGTCGCTTTGAGAAGCGAAAGTGGGAGAGTTCTTCTTACTCATCAGTGCTTTTTCATTTTCCTCCACGTCTTTAAGAAGACCACGATACAACTCGACAGGAGGACTGGCTTCAGACGCACGTGCTGGGGCAGCTGCAGCGGCATTTGATAAAAGCGACGGACTAGAAGATAAAGATGAAACGGGAGGAATAACCGGACTCGCAGTCCTAAGCTTAGGACTCGCGTCAATTTGTGAATTACTGCCGTCATGCGGAGACGGTACCACCTTATCCTTGTTGGTTTGGTCGGAGCTCACGCCGGTCTCCTGTGTCTTTACAGTCACTTCAGCAGGAGGACTACTGCGTGGAGTGTTATGCTTAGAGGACCGGAGGTGTGGAGGGAGTGGTGCGACGGACGCTGGAGGGCTCACGTACTGCTTTTCGTAATTTTTAATGTGATTGCCGTTGGTGAGTTTGTCGAACTCTGCAACTTTCTTGCGCAGGTAACGATTAGGAATGAGGTTGCCAACATTAACGTCGTTTTCGAGACACTGAGGACATTGTCCATCATCAGATTCGACGAGGTGTTCTCGAATACCTGCGAACAAAAAAATACTATGTAAAAATTTCCATCTCCAACATTAACAAAATATTACATTATATTACATATATTATATATATATATATTATATATACCAAGCCTTTTCTCTTTTAGTAGAGAGTGGCTGAGTACCATTGACATGATACTCTTACAGGGATGAAACTCTTACTCATATTAACAAAATGAGTACCATAAAAATTTATTAATTCAATTCCGCCCTGAATGTGAACTATTTCCCACAAACAAATACCTTATTATTAACATAAATTCACTAGAACTTGAGCTCACCAGATTTTAACATAAATTAGTTCTCGACTCCCTAGCAACCAAGAAAGCTATCTAAGGAGAAAGTAGAGGAAATCACTAAGTACGGACTGCAGAAAAAAGAGAATCTATGCACTAAATGGGTTTCCGCACAGTATACCCTCTATGCATAGAAACAGCAAGTTGAGAAGAAAAAAAAAAGAAGACTTAAAGAAGCAATCATGAAAACGAAGAAGCGAAGTGGGCGCGGATTGCAGAACTCTGGAAGGCCTACTTATAGCTGAGGAAACTTCAAAATGAATGTCTTTAAACTTTAATATACGATCAGCTCTTCGTCTAACAAATTCCTTTATTTCAGCGTTGAAAGTGAGCTACGCCTGAAATGCTTCTGCTCTCATTTATAATGAGTAAAAATTAAAGTGTTGAAAAAAATAACCAACTGAAAAAAGTAACCAATACCCTCTCAAAACGCTAAAATTATAAACCGCAATTAAATGTAACAGCCATATTCTGAACCTACAGAAAAATCATCGAGATCGAAAATTAACCTGAGCCATGTTTCGACTCTCTGCGAACTATGCCCTGCCAAGTACGTCAAACTACAGTCACACACATGCGCGCGCACACAGAGGCCGCAAACGAGGAAGCTACTTACAATCGTCACAAAACTTCTCAGCGCAGCACGGTATGAGCACAGGATCCCTCAACAGCTCGTTGCAGAGGCCACATTGCAGCTCTGCAGGTAAAGGAAGGCGCTCCGGCTCTTCGATAGGTTCGGAAGGCTCTATGGCTTCTCTGAAAGAGATAAATGAAAATTAAAATAAAGTCATAATACCAGGCAAAAAATCAAATTTGAACTCCACTTCTACTTCTTGTGGGTAACGAGGAAAGTCAACTCATGTAATCTGTCAAATGGGGATGATATCTCCAATGCGAATATTTTATGTCAACATTAACCATTAAGGCAGTCGACGCAATTCTTATTGCAGCACAACAGCTCGATTTTAATATTTACGTGTAATTTACAATGTTAGCCGCGCTAATGGCACTAGAAACTATAAGCCTACAATCTACTATCCCCACATAGACATCAAAGAAGGAATTTAGCAGCGAGAAGCGAACAAAAATTAGAGCTTCTTAAGTTCGCTTTTGAATAAGCGAGTTTAAGCGTCAAAAATACACGCGTGGAACATCAGTCAAAGACATGCGCATCTGATCTGCGTGGATTTATCAACGGCACGCTTCATAGCGCCCGCACGTCTGATGCTCGACTATTTAAAAGGGTCACTGAAATAGTTAAGATTTTAAAATTCATCCTCCAGGTAAACATTAGTTGCAAATTTCACGAACTTAAGTTTCCTGGAATGGCACAGTGCGCCAGCAGTGCAGAATACCGGAATTTGATAAGTGTACACATCACTATCCGAAAATACTAACAGACTGAACAATTTGCCCATCTACACTGGAAGCAGTTTTAAATAGCCGTGTTAATGAGAAATTATTAAATTTTGATTTGCGTCAACATAAATTAAATTTTCAGACCTCTTTGATGAATTTGCATCCACACGAAGAAAAACACGAACAATACAAAATGAAAAGTGCCATGAGGGGTTGCGCTCCGAAAAATAACGAGAAACAGCTGTAGCATTACTAAAATGCTAAAAAGGTAGATTAGATTATTAGTTAGTTCAAGTCTCCCTTTCCGCAACGAGTGCGATCCAAAGAGAGGAAGAAGGGAGGCACCATTTAGTATGGAGTTAAGGGAACGTGGAATCTATGCAGAAAGGGCATAGAAACAGTAAGTTGAGAAAGAAGTTCATGAAACAAGATCAAAATTGAAGAATAAAGTAGTAGGAGCTGAAAAACAGGATAGCACTGAACCGATAAAAGGTGATCCTTAACATAACAAAAGCATTTTATTTCAACAAAAAGAAGGCCTACCTAACTCTTACCTCGTGCCCTCACACATCAATAAAGAATCAAAATCAGCACCAGTATTGCCGTTGGAAAACAAAGGAAGTAATTTCCCCCTTTGTTTAGTCAAGTATCAAACAAATACAAACTCACGGATTCTTTTTGTAGATTACGAGATTGCCACGAGCGGTGACCATGACGCCAGGCGTGTTCGGGTCGGTGACGCGGATCAGCTGGTCACTGGGAATGCCGTAGCTCTTACGCAAATCTTGCTGTAAACCAATAGAAAAAATTAGCATCATACTGGTATACCATTGGTTTGAGAAATACAAATAATTTACTTCGCAGGCACATAAAGAGAAAACCTTCCAAGATGTCAATAAAATATCAACATGAACATGCGCATTATTAGGTTACGAAATGAACGTCACTAAAACCTCACAATAGACATTGCTGGGGTGAGAATGCCTATTGTTGAGGGCTTTGCGATGTTAATCATATACTATCACTCTTACATAGATTACTCTATTCCTCGCACACAACGAGGTAAGCAAGAACACTCACATTGCTGAGCGGGCAGTTGGCGACCCAATGTCCTCCCTTGGAGCACTTGAAGCAAGTGTACCCCACAGGCACCTTGCCACTCATCCTGCTGTTGCGAAGTTTTACGTAGCGGGAAGGGTGGTAATCGAGAGTTGACTGCGCCATCATGGCGTTAATGCGGTCCTGCTCCGAGCCCGCCATTGTTGTTAGATCAGTCACCTGCAAACACAGTTCAGTTAAATCTTAAGGCTTGAAAATGGCTCATGTGTTTCCGCATAGGTTATCCTCTATGCGAAGAACCAGTAAGTTGAGAAGAAAACGAATGTAAGAAAAGGAGTCCTTACATTCGTGGCTGTAACTAACGAGCAGGAGGATATCATTTATGAACAATAATGATCATTTTAATCCTGACAAATTTGCATCAAGGTTAATATAAGAAATCTGGCAATGTAGTTTCCTATCTCTTACATTTGATGAACAATTTTTAAATCAAGATTCACGTCTCCACGCAATGTACTTTTCGCCGTAGAAAGTGGTACGTGCTGACAACGATGCCGAGAATCTTGGCGATTAATCAAAACTGAACACAGATCCAGGATATGACGAGATTGCAAGACAAACGAGAATAATCAATATTGGTGAACTTTATAATTTCAAGCATCAACGTCGTCGTAAGAGACGATAAAAATCACACACCTGCATCGCAAGTCTGCCGAGCCGTATAGCCTCCGCTGATGACTCCTCCGTCTGAAATAAAAGAAATACATACGTAAGTTTATGACATTCTCCTGGAAGTTGACTTGCACCACGTCCCACGATGAAATGCTCTCGGGAGACGCTCAACTTTCAAATCTCCTCCGGACTTGGGTATATAGAACCTTTTCGAAATGGAACCCGGTCAAAACAAATTTAGTGTTTCGACTTCAAACGGGTTCCTGGTTTACAGCACACGGTTTCATCCAAAGTATGTTGAAAGAAATCAAGAAAAAATAAAAATAGGCTATGTTGACCATAAAAAATTTCTGCTAAGCCTAACGCGAAGGAAATATCTCAACATCCATAAGATTGCGAAGCTAACGCAGCGATTTAAGCTAAGGCAAGTTTACATTACTTCCTCCAGGTACTGAAATAACGATCAAATAAAAAGCGTACTAGAAGTTACCTTCAAAAATAGACGTTAACGAAGGGCAATGTGCGTAGCCACGTGACTAAGAATACCCCAAATTGTCTCGAAGTCCGAATTCAGGCACGGTAACTTCACATTTGACCACCATTTTCTCTGAATCTGACACGTGTCGAAAACTCACGGTTAATCCTCGAACAGAACATTAACCACCAAAGACTTTCGTTCCGGTCGACGACGGAAACCCACGGCAGTACTCAACCACAGGAACTATCTTCAGTTGTAAACAAAATAGCAGATTCTTGAATGGACGACTTAAGATTGCATTCGATGTTAGTTCAAGTCTTCGCAACAGCAATAAAGGCGTTCCAAAGAGAGGAAGGCATCATTTAGTACGGACGTAAGTAAGGAAACGCGGAATTTATGCACAAAGTACATAAAAAAAGTTGAGAAAGAAGATCACAAGATAAAAAATTGAAGAAAGTAAGAGCAGAAAAATTGGACAACAGTGAACCAAAATATGGTGGTCAGTAGATAAACAACAAAAACTTTATTATTTCAACAAAAGGAAGGCCTACCTAACCTTTAACTCGAGACCTCGCCTATTCCTCCTGGAAACACATGCGACGAAATGATATACAGAAACTCAGTCACAAGATGTCGTTGCGAGTTTAAAAATGTCAAGCATTTATAGACAAACACGAGTAAAGAGAAGTTTCAATAAGACACTAGAATAGCAGGTTGGTTGTAGGAAACTCCTTGTTCTCCAGGAGAGATAGAAATAACAAGATTTGGCAGTTTTTAAATCCATTAACTACACAACGCACTCGATTCATCTTCATCAGAGACTAAGAATGAACATTTTTGAAGGTAAATCTGCTTATAGGTTTCAAATAGAATATCCCAGTTACGTTTTGCTCTTCCACCACCTGACCTATCCACAACGGCTTCCTCTAAATAGAAACATTAATCAAGAATTACTCATGAGATGTACATTTCCAGGCAACCTGGTAGAGTTCCTACATGCTGGTTTACTTTCATGGTCAAATGATCAAATGAATAAATTTCGAGTTTTATAACATTTCAAGTTCCGTTGGAAAAAACTTCTCAACGATTACCTCTTTCACTGAAGTTGCTCAGTTTTTAGCTCAAAAATCATCAATTCGATAAACAATTTCCTCTATAAGACTATGAACAGATGCACTTCCCATCTATAATGGAGTCAAGTGCACATTAATAGTTCACAATTCCCATTGTGTCGCGGGGATTGTTCGAATCCTATAAAGCTCAAGTTGCGTAAAAAAACAATTTGAAGTATATTTTTAATACAAAATGGCAAATTTACAAGGCAAATGTTCTAGTTTCATAACCAATGAACCATATTGATGAAATTTACCGAGAGCCTCAATGCTCCACATGAAACCGTTATCTAAAATAGAAAAAGTGGTCCAGATTCATTAAACCTTCTCAGTACTCACTCTTCATTCGGGATACAGTCGAAGAACATGCGATATATAAAGGAATTTTGATGCAATGTATGTCAGATAAAACGATCGTATGAGTGATACGGGAGTCTCCTGAAATTTCAAGCTTACACGAGAAAAATAATCAACGTCAGCATTCCCATATCACCCTCGACTGATGTCCACAGTGAACGACAGATATGGAAACAAGTTTATTTTTAACAGAAGTATGGAAAGCAGTATACCATCTACTCAAAATGTAGCAAACAATGTTTACTGGTATCGAAGTAGTATTCAGAGACGTCTACTGCTGATGTAGGATGCCATAATGACTTTACCATCATCGCAGAATAATGGACACTGGTTTTCTCTTGATGAATCGTAGACAGAAATTTAGATCCGAAACAATACATTAGGAAAAAATAAACATTGACGCAAACTGATAAACCAAGTCACCTATCGACACAAACCTACTATCGACGCAAAATACCTGACGAACAATGACTCGCAAAAATTTTAATTCAGGAAATTTTTCAGTCATTCTGCCACCAAAACCTGCTTCGATCATTTCAGACGTGACGGTGAAGAGTAACGATTCTTCGCTGTTCCATGACGGGCAACAAAAGCTCAATAAAGGAGTTAGGAGAATGTGGTGGCCACTTCTTGCATTCTACCGTACTTCACATTAGGCCATTCGTCGTTAGAATACCAGCTGCTGTTGTAGCCATGGACGCTATCTCGATACTCGTTTTCTAGTGTTGCTGCTGCTCCTTTGAAAATAATCGTTTTCCGGTGTCTCAAGTTCTAGACGCAGAGCCTTCATTCGAGTAATGTGTTTTCCAATGTCTCGCTGATAATGATTCGTTTTTCTTTGGCATCATCGTCATGATCTATCATTCCTCCGTTGGAAAAGAGCCTTCCCGTTCACTTTACACTAGATCTCATTTATCATATCCGTGTACTCATGAACTTCAAAGATTTGTCAGTTCGAATGTAAAGGCGTTTTTCCCCAATTTGAATTCGTTCTTAATGTGTATCTGCTCGAAATAAAACCTAATTGCAGGCCAAACGAACATTCCGTTCGGAAAAGTGGGACTGAATTTTTTGCGTTTATGATGTTGTCAAAGTGCAAAAGTGGTTGCAAGACGTAAAAATATCGATGATACAAAACACATGACAAAAACGGATAAAATCTCAATTTCCAAGATCCACGTCCATCGAGTCGTCATTTCCAGCAGCCATGTCTATCGCGTCGCTATTTCCAGCAGCCACGTCTATCGCGTCGTTATTTCCAGCAGCCACGTCTATCGCGTCGCTATTTCCAGCAGCCACGTCTATCGCGTCGCTATTTCCAGCAGCCACGTCTATCGCGTCGCCATTTCAAGCAGCCACGTCTATCGCGTCGCCATTTCGAGCAGCCACTTCTATGGCGTCGCCATTTCCAGCAGCCATGTACATCGCGTCGCCATTTCCAGTAGCCATGTACATCGCGTCGCCATTTTCAGCAGCCATGTCCATCGCGTCGCCATTTTTCAGCAGCCATGTCCATCGCGTCGCCATTTCCAGCAGCCATGTCCATCGCGTCGCCATTTCCAGCAGCCACGTCATCACGTACTCATTTCCAACAGCCATGTTCATCGCGACGCCATTTCCAACAGCCATGTTCATCTAGTTATCTACAGCGTCTCCGTTTCCAGAGTTGCATATTATCAGACCCGTTCATAGAGTCAATTTCCAATAGGCCAGTCCATTTAGTCTTTCAAATCTACGTCTCGTCCATTTCGTGATGAAGTCAAAAAGGCGAATCTGTATTGATGTCATGAATATCAATAGCAATCCCTGTTCAGCATGCTAAGCACACGAATAAACGACTCGGTGAAAGTAAGAAGACAATAGATGTATTCACGTGGACCGGATGCAGAGCGAATCAAGTGCCTAGAGATCGTTTACTGTAAACATTCATGATTACGAGTCGAAATACAGGAACCCATGTTAATTACCATGTTTCTCACTTTGAAGGTAATGACAATTACAAGTTCTTTTTGAAGAGTTTTTAGACCAACGTACGTAAAAATATCAAACCTATCAGATTTCCGAAAAACGTTTTTTCGAAACAAAACAGCATGAACATACAATATTGAAATGAATAGCAGTACGAGGTCGAGCACCAAGCATTAAATTATGAAACACCAGTACATATGAGATGACTTTTTCACAGATGTCGCAACCTCAAAACGCAGAAATATATCACATGTGTAGAGGTACCATTTGCCTAATTTCAGCAACGGAATCTCGAAAACACAATCGATCAACTCTCATTAGAGAACAAATTAGTTCAAGCCCTCCTAATTTCCAAAAAAAGTGTTCTCAAGAGAAAAAGAAGACACCATTTATAATGACGAGAAACTTATTCACAAGATGTGCACCCACACTGACGCTTAAAAGCAGTACGGTTGAAAGAAATTGATGAAACAAGATCAAAATTGCAAGTTATTGGTGCTGGAAAAATGGGCAGCAGTGAAGTAACTTTGTCTCTCAACAAAAAATTTAGTTTACTTCCACAAAAGTAGGGCCTGCCTACCCTTCCACTCGGGACCTGAAGTTCTAACAAGTTCTTATTTGTACATGAACAGAGGTGAATGTAGAGTATTTTAACACGTTCCTTGTGACGGCACCAGTAGCTTATTCCGAGGAAAATCAGATATCTTAGTTTCGAATGGCGCGCGGTAGATTGCGTGTTAACATGCAGGGATCGGGATTTACGCAGAAGTAGGACGCTGTGCCTACCTGATTAGATTAATGTTTAAAGAAAGGCGAAAAAACACGCAAGGTAGAAAGGCAACAAGCAAAAGCAATACATTTCGACAAAAATACGGAAGCATGAGTCGTTAGAGCTGAGCAAGAATACGAGCATAACGGTTCTTTCGAGAAATATAACGATTAAGATGAAAAATACAGATTAAAAGTAAAAAACGGTTAAAGAGACATAGATCAACACAAAACAAATCACGAAAATTAAAACGGTAAAGAACGATTGCAATGCGTTACTAAGCATATAAGCAAACGAGACATTAAGCGTCGTTCCATCGAACGATGTAATGCGTCAAGAGCAGGACGATTTTTCGGGTGCCACAGCATGAATAATTTTGAGCCGTATTACACGCTAAACAATTTCACAATCTATGTGCTTGATTGTAGACATGAACAGGAATGAAAATATAAGAATAAACGTGATTATTCGAGAGCGCCAGCCTAAGAGTGGGAAAAAAGAATCCAACGTTACTAATAATACATGATTTGGATGTTGACAGTTACCGCTGAGAATTAAGTGCGCTAATTAAAGGAATTCAAGAACAAATTTCACATACTCCTGAAGTATACATTCTTGCCTTCTTTTGCTGTTGTTTAGTTCTGCATAATATTGAAATATTGAAATCTACCGAATAATAAATGGGCTATTCGTGCGCGCAGTACATCGCCTTTCCGTGATCTAACAGAACAAATGAAAAATCGACTCACTGATTTCCCTACATGTTATCAGGAGCTATTGTAAGAGCAGTCGCACTGAGATCATTTGCTAGTGCTTCAGTAGTTCTAACGATATCGCACCGAAAGGGCTATTGTTAGAGCCACTTTTTCCATACTCGTGTGAAGCCCTCAGTATTTAAACTATTTTTCAAGTCTGTAAGAAGTACAGAGTGTGACAACAGATTGCACAGTTTTTAAGTTCCAGTCCGACGGCAGGTGGACGTGGTCTTCTTCTGTCGACATCAGTTTCAGAGGCAGAGATGGTATGGACAGAGCACACCGCACTTTCGCTGTGCACGCATATTTTCAAAACTAATTGTGAAGGCGAAGCTTGAGCTTTACTGAGACGATTCAACCTAATGCGAACCTAATTCGTTCCCGAGTTAGGCAACTAATAGAACACTAAGAGATGCACATAGCCGACAGAAATCCATCAGAACTTGAGAACATTAAGCTGGTAAGAGTTCATTATCCAAGTTCTGTCGTACAGTCGTTCTGCTGCTCCAATGCATTGTAGCTTTGGGAACACCGGACTGCTGTTTGAGGATTAAGCACATGAATTTAGATTCCCATCCGTACAAAAAAAAAATGATGGCTCCAAGAGTTGTACTCGATAGACTACACAAACTGCCCTAATCTGGTTGAGCCATTACATGCACAGATCGCTCCTGAGGCCGCTTTCTTCAGTAGCAACAAGGTACTATTTCATGTAAGTGGAAATGTTAGTCAGCAAAATTTCCGCAACTAGGCCCTAAATAACCCTCAAATTATCCAGGAAAGACTACAATATTCCCCCTAAACTAACGCTTCAGTGTGCAGCATCAATTACGAGTGATAAGACCATCCTTCGAGGAAAATTGAATGACAGACCGTAGCTTCCTTACGTTATTTCTCATGTTGATCAGTTTTCTGCAGCTCAAAACAGGTAAGATTGAACAGTATAAAATTAAGATCTCGTTTCAAAGGGATTGAGCGACTTCACTAAATGTTGAGTGATCTAGGGTGGTCTTTCTCTCGTTTCACCTGAAAGTAAAGATGACCAAGAGTCTCCCTCACACCTTACCCAAGCCGAGTAAATTCTGAAATCCAATGCCATAATCGGCAATATTAGCGTACGTGCTGTACAATACTTCATAGATAGATTCCAACGTTGTGGACATTATCAAAACACGATACTTATTAAAAGCACGTATTTCTAACCTCGAGTATGACATTTCTCTATCATGTGGATACTGCATCGCATTTTCATGACTCTATAGTTTCTGTTGCTCCTCATCCTTACATCTTGTCCAAACCAATTGAAGCTTCGCTCAAAAATATTCCTTTCGTTAACTATTTTCACCAATTACTTTGAAATTGCGTTTCCAAATCCCCCGATAACACTGTTAAAAAAATTGAGGTTCTCACAACTGTTCCTCTGACCAACACCGATTGCCCATGTGGGAAACGTTCACTAATCGTCTCCAATACAGACTTCTTTCAGAGCTTATTGCATGTACATTCAGATTCTTCATAACGGGTTTTCAAAATTTAGTTCACACCACGTTACTCTGCACAGAACTTTTCAGTAACATGTGCGAGAGAGATCCACAAAATTAGTTGTGAATGACCATCAGGCTTTTCAACGGATGTGACTGAAGATTGAAATTGAAAAAAATCAACAACACTAGTCCAGCAGAGAGATTCCAATTTTCCACATGGCATAAGGATCGAAGCATTTTCATCAATTTTTCTCCCCACCATCGTATTTTACAGGTCAGATCCATGTCTCCGAACAATGGTGTCTCTGTCAATGAGAAACGTAGAATGCTGACGACAGGGGAAAGTAATCGAGTCGTAAAAGAGGATGCCGTTTAATCAAGACACTTGGCAACACATGCACAGGATCATGAGCGCAGCCTTTGCACATGAGAATACCTTAGCTGTGATCATACCAAGAGCCTCGTTTGCGAGTCCTTTCTGTACAAAATGTGTCTAACAACACATTTTTAGAGTTACGAAATTTTGCACATTAAGCTGATAAAATTAAATATCTCGAGTAACAAGCATATTCGAGCAGAAAAAAACATTCAACAACCCTCATTCAACATCACTTCAATAGCGACGGTTTGGTTACTATGTAACACAATCAACTGCCATGAACAAGCACTGAATGATGCACCAAAAAATATTCTCAATTGAAAAGAGATTTTAATTTCACTACAACCACGCCACGAATTCCGTTGCACCAGTTTATGGAAAAGTTTAATATGTATGCCACACATACAAAGAGGTCATAGAGGGACATTTGTACTATACAGTGTACAAGTTAAAACACAAAATAAAATGTTGATGAAATACCGCTACATTTTGCTATTATTATTATTAATATTATTATTAATATTATTATTATTATTATTATTACTACCAATATATTAACACAGTAAAGCAATTCGTGCGGAATCAAAAAAGCAAAATTTAGCAGTGAGAATTCAGTTGAATGCTACTAACTACCTTCCAAAAATCTCTCTTCACCGTTGCTTTTCATACTTGAATAAATGATGCAACAGAATTCGCAAGTGAATGAAATAACTATGAGCATAGGGTCACATTTTTTGTTTCCCTAGTTACTAAAACTAATTTCTTAAAGTGCAATTTATGCAGAGCATCTTCTTAGCATTTGTTCTCCATTCACAGTAATACAATCATTACTACATTCAAACCTCTACTATCAAACAGCAAGAAATTAATACAAGCACAACTTGTACCGAGAGATCAGCAACAAGACAGTTCTCAGATGTCGAGGATTTAGCTGTCAAGCTCGTCAAAGTAAAATACTACTTGCGCTCGAGAAAAGAATGCCAGATTAGTTATTAAAAATCCCAGCCTCTCGAAACGGTAGCTTGCTAGCTGGCCAAGTCTCGCTTTTGAAACCGGAATCACAATTGTGATCCAATCCACAAACGCGAGTTTCCACTCTCGCGTGCGCAAAAAAATGGATACCTCAGAATAGAGAGCAGTAATAAAATAAGACCACCAAGGTCTCTTTCATACCACAACGCCGGCCCTTCATCCAGGCGCTGATACATTTCTGAACGGTGACACCGCAATACCTACATTCATCAAGTTGGCCGGGTTTGACAGAAGGACTTCAGTTGACTCCTTCAGTTGGTTGTTCCTGGAAAAAAATTCTTTCTTCAATTCTACTGCAGACAATTTTAAACATGGTGTTAATGGGAATAAAAAAGAATGCTTATGGACATAAAAACATATTTAACTCGTATGAAAAATTGCACAAAAATTGTGCAATATAATTCACATTTTAACTAAATGCATTGCCAAATCTATGCCATATCAAATCCAACAATCCAAGTACTGTAATTGTAAACACAAACTAAATACAGCAGTCGAGATATTAGTTCAAGCCTTCCAACAGAAACAAAAGCATTACAAAAAGAAGAGGAAGGTACCATTTGGTATGAAATTAAGTGAATGCAGAATCTATGCAGTAAATGCATAGGAGTAAGCTGAGAAAGAAGTTTATGAAACCATAGACAAGTTAAGAAGATAATAGTAGGTGCTGGAAAACCGTACAGCATTGAACTAAAGAAAGATGGTCAGTGACAGAATAAAAATCTTTTTCTTTTCACAATTTCAACAAAAAGAACAACTACCTAACCTTTTAGCTTGGGGCCTAACATATGCTCCTGAGAATGCTAATTCCCATAAAGACTATCTATAATCATACCTCACCAAGGGATTTTTCATTTAGTTATGGAGGATAAAAGTGCACCAATGACATGTGGAAAACATCTGCACAGGTGACATTCTTTTGTCACTCAGTAATTATGCTATACAGGACAACTTTAACTGCTTCAAATATCGGTATTAGCGATTGCTTCCGTAAGAGTTCACTGCTTATGTTTCCAGCATTTTTTGGATACCAAAAAAAAGTTGATTAAATAAAATGCTTATAAATTATTGCATCTTTCTCAT
>JACJUY010000198.1:20579-39341 GCA_014220935.1 Platorchestia sp. MABIK | reverse complement strand
CTAGTATCAGACCAAAATCTAAGTTGAACACTAGGTAGAAGTTAACCAGTTAATGATAAACTAAAATTTTAGCTATAATCAAACTATTCCTAAAAATAACCTCAGTAAATTTTGCATAAATTTCGATATTCAGTTCAGAAACTTAACCTTCCCATCCACTGTTCATATCCGCACACTGATCTCGAACAATTAGGTACCACCAGCGAGCATTATTCAATACACAATTTCCAACTTCAGCCATTTCTCAATTTCGAAATAATCAAGGTATTCACACAAAGTTTAAATCAAATGACTACTGGACATAGGTACACCCAAGGAGGTAACCTTTGCAAATTGATGCAATTTGATGAAATAAATGAGGCACAGTAATAGACAAGACAATATTATAAGCATACTGAAATTCCACATGTAAATCAAACCTACACGTTGGTCCTGGAAATTTACATGAATATGAAAAATCGCCATCAGTTAAAAATGCATCAGCAAAATAATAATGAAATATACTAAGGGCTCCCTTGGCACATCTAAACTATTTCACATTTTGCCGTCCTTCCATAATAATCAATATTCTCCGAACAGAACAGTCAGCAAGTTTCAGCTTCATGAAATGGCGGATGGCCGTCGTTAATGTCACTACTAAATTCATTATAATTTTCAAAATAAAAACACAACTGCACCATATAAAGTTTCAACATACAGTATGCTTCCCACTCGCATCAAACACACATGGTTATTTACACAGGATTAATAATAATCAAAATAATTTCGCTTTTACCGAGAACACCTTCGAGCAATATGGCGAGAACAGAATGGAGCGCTGGTTCAATGGTTCTTAGGATGTTGCCAACTTTATGATGAAACATCTGTTTTTTTTAAGCAACTATAAAAATCCTTGTATATTTATTTAATAAGTAATAAATAAATAGATATATTTTCAGTAGTTAAATATTTCATGAATCATCAATGATTTAAATGTTTGAAAAATAAATGATTAGTAGACATGTAATTAACAAAATTCATTATTTTAAAAAGGTTTTGAAACAATAACATTCTAGATATACTGTGTTTGCATGATTTGGTGAAATTTTAGCATAAATTTAACAACATTAAGAAATACAAATCACGATTTAAAACCTAAAAAATGTATTTATTCACTTTTTAATTATTATACTAAAAAAATGTATGAAAATTTAAAAAAATCATCAAAAGTATTTATGAAAAATCATTATATAGACTTGTCAACATTTTTATTGCAGGGTCTTTTACAAGATTTTTCCATTAATTCTGTTAGAACATAAGGAACTTGCTCATTTTGAGTTGCTCCATTCATGGTTGTACAGAAATTTCAAAATTGCTGGTAAATTCAGTTAATTTTGTTAAATGGCGTTCTTCATCGTTAATTTTTTGATTTTTGTTTTTTCAATATTTAATTAACTCATATGATGCGGTTTAATTACACATCACTTCCTTGTACTGTTTTATCAATCTCATGCGTCAGTGGGTGCGAATATTTCATCAGTAACAAGTCCCATAGTAAATATATATGAAAGAATCGCTCTGTCTATATTATTTTCATTTTCCATACCTCAACAACATTTATCATTAACTCAGAGACAAAAGCATATTCAGGAAAAAAGGGAAACCTAAGTTAGTTTTCCATTTTAACCTGAAAGTGAGATTTCGATTAACGATTGATCGCAATACATTATCATGTTTTTTCTAAACTACTTATATCAACACTATATAGTGTACACGATCCGTCAACAATGACAGGATTTGATATTGTCCTTAAATAAATTTACCAGATGTGAAAGACAAACAAACATAGGGAGGTCCATAAATAAAATACCTTTTCAAAATTATTATAGCTATAATGCTAAAAATGGTAAAATGAATTAGTTAATTCAGAATGAAAGAAGAAAAGTCAAAGTTTAATTGCTGCTCTTGGCCGATCAGCAATAATCGTTAGAACGAACTGAATTGAAGCACCAGTTTGTATGGTCCGTGGCCTCCCACAACATTGTTTGTCTGCTGTTGTTCCAGTTTCTTTAAATTTCAATACATTTTTTTAATCAGTACTTTGAAGGACGTCTTTCAATACAAACAATAATCCTGTAATTCCTCTGAACTGCGGTAACCGAACAATTACATCGGAAGTAGAGTTCCTCTATCAATGCTCGTTGTTCCATTGCGCAGCGATTCCTTTTGAGGGGTCGATTTTAAGGGGGCAACCAGGCCCCTGCCAGGCCCCTGTCGGTCCGGTGAGCTTTTTTGTTTTATTGTTGGAGAAGAACCCTCAGGTCGTGGACTATTCGGTCCTAAAATTTTATGGTGCTACGGACACTAGATCCCCCTCCCCATGGGAGAGGTAAGGGGACCAAAAATCAGGAATTTTCGACCTTATTTCGACCCCTAATAAAAAGAACACAACACGAGAAATGTAAAAATTTTCTACCGTAATTTTGTTGAAAATGTTTCAAGAATTCTAAAACAGTCTTTTGTTTTGTTCTAGCATAAAAACTCAATGACTTATCAGCTTTTGAAGAATCCATATAAATGAACTAAAAAACCAATATGTCAAATTTTTTCAAAATACTCAGGACTGAATCGGAAAAATTAATTGATAAAATTGTGTTTCTTTTCAAAAGTTACATATAATAGTCAAATTTTATAAGAATCAGACTAAAAGTATAAAATTTCATAATTTTTATAAGTTTAGAAAAAAAAATTTTATACAACCAAAATTTGTTTTTATTTTCATGTACAATTCACAGTGTGAATATGAAGTTATGCATGGAGATTATCGAAATAAAAATGAAAACAGCATTCAATTACTTAAATTGTCCATTATATAACATTTAAACAGAAATTTTTGTTTATGGCTTTTACTCAAAACCTCTAACTTTCAGACTCAAAAGCTGATAAGTCATTGAGTTTTTATGCTAGAAAAAAACAAAAACGGTTTTAGAATCCTTGGAGCATTTCTAACAAAAGTTTAGTTGCGAACTTTCAAATTGTACCAAAAATTTTTTTTATCAACCTCATAACCCAAAATTAGTGTACATTTCATTAGTGATAAAATATCGCATTTAAAAAAAATACAAGTTACAAATGTTACAATTTTCTACCATACTTTTGTTAGAAATGCTCTAAGAATTCTAAAATTGTGTTTGGTTTTGCTCTAGCATAAAACTCAATGACTTGTCAGCTTTTGAAATATCCTTTAAAAATGTTCCAAAAAACAATATTTTCCGAATTTTTCACAAAATTAGGCCTAAATCGAAAAAGTTACATGAGTTAAATATGTTTATTTTCAAAAAATGCATTCACTGACAAAATTCCAAACGAATCAGATGAAAAAAATTAAAATCTAGAGTTGCCCCCCCCCCCCTTAATGAATTTTTGGGGTACATTGTTGTGATTGTCGGAAGGTTTGATATTCTGGTAGAAAACTTTGAAATCTTTTCATTCATTCCAAATTAATAAAATCTCCTCACCTTTTTTAGCTTTATAGCAATAATAGTTTTAAAACGGTACCTTACTTATGGGCCTTCCTGTATACCTATCATAATAGTACCTGCGATTAAAATATTTGGATCAACGATACGGTCATTAAGCATTCTAAACACTTTGACCGTAATTAGTAAAACTGAAGGTCGAAATTCAACTCATATTTAAAGTCAATAGCAATAAACTATTTTGAAAAAGGCAATAAGTTACTGACTCATTCTTATTTAGTTGAAATTAAGTATTTATGAAAATTGAGTGCGTGACACTGGCGAGCCAATTTCCGACCGTGCTTGGTTGTTCCGTCTGACCAACCAAGCAAGTTCCAGCAACACCTATGTATAAGTGTAGACACCTGGCCCATTGTAATAACATAGGAGAAATTACGCACCAAAACTCTATAAATTTTTTAATTTGAAATTTAAGGAGACACGTGGCGTTTTATTTTATGTATAAGGTATGATTGTCATGGGCTGTTGTGGCAACCATGGACGTCTACTAACTAAGAATCTCCATGTTAAGAGATTTTATAAGCCAAGGCTAATTTTTGTATTTGCTCTATTTGAAAATAACCTGTTTATTATTGTACTATTAGTAGCAGAGTACAAGTCCACGCCATCAGTTTACCAAATTTGGCAATGAGATTTGGACTCAACAGTGCAAAGGCTTGTATGTTTTGTCAGCCTCGTGTGACAATTTCTTGTGTCCGACATTGTGACAGCATCATTTAGGCAGTATTGTAGAATGTTTTCATTCGCGTTATGTAAGTGTGTAAAAATCATTTTCTTGTTTCTGACTCCACTAGCATTTAAAGTTGGAAATGTCAGAAATGAGTGATGTGGTGAAATATATTTTTAGAGCTAGTTCTCTGGTATACTAGTTGACACGTGTGCTTGTAAAGATACTTCCAAATTTGTATCATGTTGGCCTTGTAGTCTTAGACGCAGAATTACATAGTTACGAGTACATCCACCTACTCTACTTCCAATTATTATTCCCTAATATCGTAAAAGCCTTAGTTAATTATTCCCACTTACCAATGTAGGTGAGTACTAACAAAAGATTCTTTTCTCTCAAACGTTCGTTCAACTGTTGATATAGGTATAATATCTGTGCGTGTGTACTAATTAAGGATCTTTATGTTAAGACATTCTGAAATCCGATGTAATGCATTTCATGTATCAACTTCATTGGAAACGAACTTTTTTGTAAATTCGTTTTTCCTTGCATATTAGCACGTATTACGCACTTTCTCATTCTATCTTTTCTCTCTTTTTTTAGTTTTAATGTACCTACTGCCGACAATCTATCTCCTGTTCTTTCATTTGTTTTGTTCCTGAATCACCCGGTAATTTTCTCTGTTCTCTTTACGACTCATGAAAATCTTCTTTTGTTGTGAAATTTTCCATTTTACTTTTCTCATTTTTACATTGCTGGTTATGAAATCATAATCATGAATTATATGGAATATCAGTTGCACGTATTGTACCTGTTTTACATGGGGACGGGCGAATTATGTATAGTTTTCTATAATATGTGCCCATTTCATTCGTAGGATATTTTTAAAACTACAAACGTATTGTGCAAGAGAGCACAATATTAGTGACAGTAATGTACTTAAAAGGGATTTATTTTCAATTCAAACTGTAGTTGAATGAAATTAAATGGTGAGTCTTCGGAAACGAACGAATCATTAGTGAGTGGAGCGAAGAGTATCAGATAGCGGCAGCTTCTAGACAGGATCACAGTCGACTGGCTCCGAACCCTTTTAGCGTCACTGCACGGAGAAATGCAATAGCCGGAGTACTTAGATGCCTGTCACTCTCGTGCAGAGCTCGAATATTCCCTAAAATGTTGTTTCTTTCTTTCAACTCATTTATTTTCAGTTCTGAGTTAATAACATCGCTTCAAGGCTGAATGGGATGGAGAAAAAACCTGAGTCGTTTCCGTCTTCCGAACAATAGCCTGCGTCGTAAAAAATGTGCAGAACTAGGAAACAGTTTGGGAATTATAGCCAGATACACTTCGCCAAGATCAGCGTTCGAATTTTTCCCCTGTGTGTTGAGTGCCAGCTATTCCATCTTTAAAAGCTAACGTGAAATATAAAATAAAGACTTTGATATTTCACGACTGGGGACTGGGGAGACTGGGGCGCCTGCTCCAGACACAGAAGCTGCACTTCTTTTTCTGACAGTTACTTCAATGATTCATAAAGGTTTCTGCAGAGCTGCTTTTAGTTGTGTATTGCATGAAGCATAAAGGAACTTCTGAATATGCTATCTCCTTCAGCTTGCATACTTTCCGCATAACCTGTGGATTTTAAGAAAGTGTTTTAATACAGATTTGCTTGCATTTTCAGAAGCGTTAACATTTTGTGAACATCGATCCTTGGGTTAAAAAAATATGATAAGTATTTAAGAATTTTCAGTGCAGTATCACTGGCACTCTGCCGAGGAAATTATGGTTTTGATCTTAACCTTACGAAACTGAAAACCTTTTTACTATGCGTGTGGAGTAATGCAAAGATCAATGGAAATGTGTCTAGGTACGTGTTGGACTGCCCTGCTGCGGTGCGAGGGAAGAGGGTGCTGGACTTTGAGTGCGGAGGGGCGGGTGGAGGGGCGGGTCTGGCTGTCCTTCTGTCCGGGGCCTCAAGTGTCACCTTCAACGACGTCGATCCTGGTGAGGGAGCAGCGAAAAATAGAGTAAAGGCGGTCGTTTCTTCTATTCTTTTTTACGCAATATGAGTTTGTTTTGACCATCTGACTCACGTACCTACTTATGTTCAACAACATATATCCTGCTGCGGGAGCAGTGAAAAAATGAACGAAAGAAACGCTGTGGATTCTTCTATTATTTTTGAAGCAATTTAAGTTTAATTTCACCATCTCACCAACGTACATATTTTCAACGACGCAGATCCTGGTGAGGGAGTAGCGAAAAATAGAATAAAAGAAACGCTATCGTTTCTTTTATTTTTTTTTTACGCTAAATGAATTTGTTTTAACCGTCTGATTCACGTGCATGTAATGTTCAAACTAAAGTCCGTCTCATGAGGCTTCTAGCGTCTTAATAGAACCTGAGAACTTGATCCCCAGGTGGCTGCAAAACATCCTGTAATCATTCTAACTTTACCAAATGGTAGAAAGATAATATTGAGGATCAAACTCACCATCTCCTATAAATAGAATGAAATGATAAAGTGAGAAGTGTACAAGCTTTTACAGCTTCAAATTGTTATACCTGGGGATTGAAGTCTGAAGTTCAAAGATTCTAGCGTAACAAAGCTTTAAGGCAAAAAATGTTGACAATCGTGTGTGTGTGATTTGGTTTGCAGAGTACCTCGTGTGAATTTCGCAGACGCAGAAAAAGTTGGAGTTTTATTTACTGAACATTGTTGCATAGAATTGTCACCTCTTCTCTCATTGTCACCTCTTCTCACCTCATAGCATGAACTGTTTTCAGTAATGATGCTATTGAACTCCGCAAAAAATTTCCCAACACTAGCTATATTATTCACATTATTTATTATTTCTTATTGTTTGACAATTTAAATATCATTTACTAGGGCTTTATTACTCCTAAATTGGCGTTTTTGCCGGTATAGAGTTACTTTTATAGCACGATAATTAGCCGACGATGCAGTACAACATAAGCTTGCATAAATGAAATCTCAGCCACTACTCGATTCCTTTTATTATTCTCGTGGCAACTTTTCTCCAATTTGCATGAGCAAAAATTACTCAGGAGCGCTTCTACACCGAAACATCGTGGTTATCTAACCTATGACATGATGCACTTCACAGTGGCTCTGCAGGCAGTAGAGATTAACCTCAAGCTCAGCTATGGAGAACTGGACTCCAGCCCTTCGTACGGACTGGAGGGGCGGAACCTGATCACGTGCCCAGCAGAGCAGTCACCACCCGCATGGGACGCGGTGCTCGTCGGTGACATGTTCTATGACGCCGCCTTCGCTGACAGCGCGACGGCCTGGCTGGCCGGTCTCCACTCCAGGTGCGCTCGCCTGGTGTCCTGTACTGAATGCTTGTGTACTTGTGGTCGGCGCTGGGCTGGTTTGAAGTGAGTCTTTTTGTGATTCAGATAAATGTTGAAGTATAGGGAAAAAGTTCCGTTTACTTCCTCTTATAGCCATAGTTCTTGGATTAGAATTTTGCCAAACCCTCAATTATTTTCAGTTAGTCTTTTTAATTACACGTCGCCCACTCCTTCATCGTCCTTTACTGTATGTACAAGTCGCCATTGTAGTGCCGTGACCGTTTATTATCCTCTCAGCTCAGGATGTCAGAGCATGAAGCTGGCAGACTCTTACCTTGTTTGCCTCCTCTTTGTTAGCAGAGTTCATTATTGTTATTGCGCTCTTAAGGAAACTCTATTCAAGTCAGGGTGCGCGTACTGTATTTTTAATGGTCATTTTTAAAATCACTTCCTAAAATAATATCGGTTATACGTGAGTTATCATTGTCACTTGGAGATATTAATAACTTTGTGCGGTATGAAACATCGGATGTGCTCCGCAAAATTGAAGAGCAATTTAATGAGCGTAACCTTTGCCACAGAAGCTGTGAATAATTTGCTCGTCAAATTTGTTGTAAAAGCCTTGAGACGAATGAAAAAAGTCTCACGTATCACCGAAGAATTTTCTGTAGAACTTCAATCAGGAGAAATTGAATTAATATAAGATTGCAAAACAAGCAAATGAATTGGTTGGCATTCTGCCCAGTGCAAGTTAGAAGTAACCGAAAAATGAGTTCAGAGTAACTTGGCCAATATACTTCTTCTTCTTGGCCAATATGCTATAACTTGGCCAATATGCCATAACTTGGCCAATATACTACATACTTCTTGACGCCAACCTATGTCCCTCACTTTCGCAGAGGCTTCCGGACTTTCATCGGAGATCCAGGACGCAGCAGTTTTCGTGAGGCACAGGCGCTGGAGGGAGAGCCAAGTAATCCAAAAGTGCTCAGCCCCAACCACACCAACGAAGCTCTGATGAAGAGCAGCGTAACTAAAGAAAAGTTGCCCCTCACTCGCGTGGCTAAATATGCTCTGCAGCCCCACGCGGTGCTCGAAAATAGAGGTTTCTCTGCGGCTTGTTGTTGGTCGACTCGAAAAGCCCTTTAACAACTCATTGAAGTAGTTTTACGTAGGTAATTTGTCATTGCTATCGACTAAATTGAGCGTGGTAGGCTGCACGAATCTCAGAACCGCTTGAGCGGGTTTGAAAGTTGTTTGAAGGTTGTGAAAATCATTTTACGAAGCTAAAGCATTAGCTTGAAAAAGAAAACTGCTTATGAAATGAAAGCTTTGAGAGATATTCAGATACGGGTACTGAAGATCGCATTCATTCCTGAGAACAAAATTTTAGGCAATGATTTCGAGAATCAATGGCCAAAATTCATTTGCAAAGTTCATTTCCCAATTATGAGAGCGCTGACTTATGACTCGTTTGTGATAATTGATTGCCCAATGTTATTTAGCAAAAAATTTGAATGAAAACTCTAACATTATTTCCCCGTAATGAGGAAGTAAATTCGAACAAAGTTATGAGACATTTTATAAGACCATAATACAATTCGTCTTTCCAATATACTCATTAATTGATATTTATGACGAATTAGTATAAAACATGTTCCTGAATTGAACAGATCACTTTAAAAAACGAGTAAATGACGTTACAATAATAACAAACGTTAAAATCATCCGAAGAAAGAAGCCTAATGCTCCTGAAAGGCTTACAAAGATATAAACATTATAAAGAATATAGACCTGAACTCTTCGTGATTCTCCAGAGAGAGGGAAATGATTTTGAAAAAGAGTTTTGTTTTGTTTCAAACCCGACTCACTCACACCCTGGAGTCATTTCAGTATGTACTAAAAAGTGAAGCTCTGAGACAGAGTTTAAAATGTTTTATGTATAGCCACAGCGGGACAGCTCGGCCGTAATAAGTTGTTCCAGTCGCCTTGAGCACTTTATGTATTACAGAACGTAGCGTAGTCAAGTCCACTTAGAAGAACTCACTCGGCATGATGTACTGTTGTGAAGGTGTGAATTGCTTTGAAACCCCGGCTACTGACTGAGTTGTTGACGTCACTACCATCGTTAGATCTCATTAGACAATGCTTTTGTCATTGCCTCATCTGCTGGGGAACACTGTGTCACCTTATTCATCTAGATGTTTCTGTTCTGGATGAATTCCGATATCGAAATACTTTTGAAAATTTTTATCATTCGTTGCTATGTCCGTGGAAATTAAGCTGGCTTAAATAAAACAATGTAACCATAACGACTGTTTTTCATCCGCTTCTGATATTTTTTATCCTTGTTTATCATCTGAGTTTACTACCAGCAAAAAACGATTCCGTCGGACTGGAGAAGCTTCTTCATATAGTTATTTCATACAAGTCACGCCGCTCATCTGACCAAAAGGTTCTACAATGACGAGGCCCAAACCCTTTTGTATGAGCAGGAGTCTGCCTCTGACCTTCAGTATAAGTCGTTGCCGCCGCCTGCATTATTTGTCTTGCCTAGAGATGACTTAGCTTTCTTCGAACCATGACTCCGCATTAAATTTTTACTTGATAGATAAATGCAAACTTCAATTCACTCTTGTTTTGAGGCGACGGTTGTGCTTATTCTTATTTTAGAAACTGAACGATGCCGTATTCTACATCAAAGCACTTGTTCCGTCGAAAGTGACGGCATTCAATAACGATCGATAAAACCCACAAGAAACCACAGAAAAATTGAAAATATCAATTTAACATAAAGTGCTATCGCTGTCTGCTCGCAAAAGCAACTCAAAGTGTGTG
Organism: Platorchestia sp. MABIK; assembly: GCA_014220935.1. NCBI lineage: Eukaryota > Metazoa > Arthropoda > Malacostraca > Amphipoda > Talitridae > Platorchestia > Platorchestia sp. MABIK. Next base: position 29,000 of record JACJUY010000198.1, on the reverse strand, counting down.
ATTAGCACATACGTAACGCAGCCTTCGATTTCTCTTTAAATTTCAATACGTTAATGTCAGAAATGAATCCCCCAAAAATTATCCTGGTACAATCCGGGATTTAAATATTCTATCTCACCGTGAGGCAATGAAACCCGTAACTCAGATACACTCATCATGCATGTGCTTTCATTTATGGGAGTCGAAAGTTTCGATGGTTACAAACGTAAAAGGAATTTATGTAAATATGTTTGTACATAAAACCGACCTGCATTAATATACAAGATATCTCCCGAACTCGAAAATATTGATCGATATTTCATGCTCCAAATGAATATCTATGAGTGAACTTAAGCAGTTAGTCTGTTTTGTTTTCTCGTTTTGTTGGTCATGCTCGCTTACACATACGAATGTACGAGTCTCATTTCATGGTAAAGAGGTTTAGAGCTCATTTCATTCCAGTTTCGTTGAATGAGCAATGACTAGAGACAGCCTCAACTCGAAAGATGGAGGTTTAAATTTTTAAACTGGAGAAATAGAACGGATTCGTTCCTTAGTTAACACAAAAAATAAGACTCTATAGTAGGCTCATTTTTCTGCCTGAAACTTAGGGGCATGAGCTTCAGAAATAATTCCTATATATAACATTCACACCAACTAGCCCGGAGCAGCGTGTTTGACAATTAAGCATCATCATAAACTTAGAGAAACAATTTTCAGAAAGGTATTCATGATAGTATTGCAGGTTTTGTCGAACGTTTCAGCGATTCTAATCCCACGAATTTGTTCTCTAACTTTAAAATTAATTTTTTTTTTTAAAATACGCGTTTTTCAAATGGAAAAGCACGGAAAACATTTGAAAAAAATACAGTTCACTGAGTGCTTTAAAACATTGAGTTTCAAAAGAACCATAAACCTGTTCGTCCATCCGTGGAAGTAACACAGACACTCCGCCACTGGCATGCTCATGCCACACCGCAGCTTCCTCCCAGATTACAGCTATCATGCGACATCCACTCATTTTGTTCTTGTCCACGCAGGGCAATTTTTTGGTAAAATTAGCGTTCGTCTGGACCCTACTCCGGAAATTCAGAAGTGGAAATTTTACAGAATCGTGGCTTCGGTTGGTGTGGAGCGCGAATGTAAATTTGGTTGATTTGTACAGAACTATAATGGCTGGTGCTCAGCGGAGCTTATCACGCAAAAGACGTCCATTTTCTAGGTTAATAGAAGAAGATTTGTAAAAGATTTATGCATTTCATAGAAGGATTTAGGAGTATCTGAAGGCATGCTCAAAAGAGATCTACTAAAAATATTTTGTTTTCAAACCTAATTTTTACAGATTTCAAACTGAAAGCGAATTGCAGAACTGAAATTGTGAACGTAATAATTTCTGTTCTCACGCTACAGCTTCCACGGAAATTTCACACAACTTGTATTGTCCATGAAATTTTATGTTGGTAGAAATAAGTGCTTTACTCCATGTAAGCACATTTTAGCAATGTTGTGAAAAATGTTTGTTTATTAATTTTTTTAGCTGCGTTTGATGAGGAATGTGCACGTGGTGAGACAAACACAACTGGAAAATCAGAGAGCTATTTTTAAATTGATTTAGCAATCTATTTTCACAATCGAGACATGAACAAAATCGCTACCTGGTACCACTACAATAAGCAAAGTTAAGTTAAGCCTGAGTTCGAATGCTTAGTTCAAGTTTTTGGGCCTAAATAAGTTCGACATCGTATGGAGATATGGATGAGTTTTAGACATCCTCATTTGCCTCCCATCTCCGACATGAGGAATCTCTAAAGAACATCCTCTAACTGATTCCAGACTACTTCTGAAAGCCATTTAGAGCACAAATAGAATGTTTGGAAGAGACCTGGAAGCAATGCAAATTTGTACCAGCATCGAATGCTATTTTTAGCTAATGTAAAACCTGGTCGTGTTTTACCAGTAAGTCCCATTGAGGTTACTTAGGAGTTAAGTTTCACAGTGTGAACCACTTCTTCTGCGAGTCCAAGTGAGGGTCTCAGTTTTCAATCCTCATGAACCCGACGCTCCGCAGCAAGTGCAGAGCAAAAGGAAGAGGCAAACTCGCACTCCACAGCAATTTGAATGAACAAAAACACAACATAATTTAGCCTTGGTACCGAGTTTCAAGTTCACAAGGACGTTTTAGAGTACATTCGCAATTTACATCACGTCCAAAATGCATATCAACTTGTAATTCTACCTCCTGCCGGACGGCCGCGCGTCAAGTCACCTAATGGGCCCAAATGCCGCCAAAAGCAAACTACAGGAAAGGGATTCCCGGCCCTGTTGCTGCACTCATACAAAGCGCCACGGAAAACCCTCAAGTTCCTGCGAACGAGGATGCTAGTTACGTCATCGGCACACTGCCAACTGCGCCTGCGCACTTACAGCTCGAATTCTTGGAAGCTTTGATTTTCCTGCTTTCTTTATTGGGATTGCGATAGCATATACATCTGTCAGCTGCTGGGATTCTCATTGCCATGTTTTTTTGATGCGCCCTCACGAATGATGTTCAATGTATAGTGTAAACATTTCGAATGTTAATGTCATGAAACATTAACCTTGATAATACCGATTTGTGCCATTAAATTTAGTTGAAAAGTTTTGAAATAAATCAATGAGTAATGCTTCTTCACAAGTTTTTCTCTTGTACTAATTCTCAATATTAAATTATTAGTGAACAGAATTGTAAAAAGTGATCACTTTGAATGACTTCGCAGACGTTCAATCTTCAAAAAGGAGCGAAACGTTGATGCAGTTGTGAGACGACGCCGTCAGGCGTGCTAGAGCCCTCAAAAAACTCGGCGTAAAACCTGTTCGAAACTCACAGATGAGGACCCATCAACAAAGGAAGACTCGCAGGACTGATGATTAGTCGGGTAGTGATCTTCAGAACCTGTTCAAAGCATCATGGGTCAATGTTCCGGTGAAAATTTCTGCAGCGTTATAAAAGCTTGCATGCTGTTGGACTAAGAAGAACGAACAATATCTTCATGAAAACATTAATCTCGGGGTAAAACTCGAGTAAATCAAATTTTTTAGGTCATACTTATACAGTTCCCATCAATATTTCAGTCTTTATAGAGAATTCTCCATTAGAATAAAAATTCTTCCTGAAATTGCAGGTACTACATTTTTCATAACTTTTCTTTCTCTTTAGCGTGCCTTCAAATGTGGCTAGTTGTTTCCTTGTACTGTGCATGAGGAATTTTACCTCTTTTAAGTCAACATAACAAAGTTAATGGTACGTTTTGTCCAAATGGTTAGCCGTGACAAAGGCTAACAAAGGCCAGGTATGTACGGAGTTTGAAACAAATGTCCAATGTTAATTTAGGAGACTAGCAAACCAGCACCACTGCACCACCAGAGGACAAACTGACCAGCACCACTGCACCACCAGAGGACAAACTGACCAGCACCACTGCACCACCAGAGGACAAACTGACCAGCACCACTGCACCACCAAAGCACCAGGTCAGCACAGTTAGCAGAACCAAAGCACCAGGTCAGCATAGTTAGCAGAACCAAAGCACCAGGTCAGCACAGTTAGCAGAACCAAAGCACCAGGTCAGCACAGTTAGCAGAACCAAAGCACCAGGTCAGCACAGTTAGCAGAACCAAAGCACCGGGTCAGCACAGTTAGCAGAGCCAAAGCACCAGGTCAGCACAGCTAGCAGAACTAAAGCATCAGGTCAGCACAGTTAGCAGAACCAAAACGCCAGGTCAGCACAGTTAGCAGAACCAAAACGCCAGGTCAGCACAGTTAGCAGAACCAAGTAGCCTGTAACAACTTCACTGCGGTGCACTCAACCGACCTCACCGCATCACTCTAAAGTGCCTCGCTATAAAGAATTTTAACGGGCCCCATTGTGGTGAACTGTAGCGGGCCTCACTGCAGTGGTCTGTGACGGGCCTCACTGCATTGGCCTGTGACGGGCCTCAATGCAGTAAACTGTTACAGACTTCACAGCAGTGTACTGTGTACTGTGACCGCGCTCCCTTCAGTGTACTGTGTACTATGAGGGGCTCCCTCCAGTGTACTGTGTGCTCTGACGAGCCTCACTGCATTGTACTGTAATGCGTGTCCCGGCAGTGAATTACAGTGGGCTTTATTTGATTAAACTTCTCTTTCATCTGATCAAACTCTACTCGTCAACCATAACTCAGAACTAAACCGTGGTTGATCAGTTACCTACACCCCGGCGGAGCCAAAGCGAACCGGAAGCACGTCATATATACACGCTGAACTCTACCGACGTTCTTTCCGTGCTAAATTATATCGCACCACAATGTCTGGTGGACCCGAAGTGATAAATCAAATCCCATCAATTTTCAAAGTGAGCAATGCTATAGCGTGCACGATGCCATAATACGGATCATGAACGTTTCCGGTTCTCAATTACGATCACGACAAGGAAAAACCGTTCGCCACTGTGTGGTGTGGGTGCGGCTGCACGGAGTTAGCAAAATCTGCAATTTGATGGGCTGAGCTCACTCACGGTGTGGTTCCCCGCTCATAAAGAAACACTTGTGAAAGATAATCGCACCTGTTTCAGTGCTGTAGAGCTTAAAGTGATTTTATGTTATTTTCATAAATTTGGATGAGGTTTTCCAGCAGTTTTGTAGTGCAATCAGTTTTGTATAGATAGGAAAATTCTGAAAAAAGGCAGGCATAGGAAAAAGGGAAACTCAGGAAAGTGGGAGGGCCAGGAAAGAGAGAGAACTAGAAAAGAAAGAGATCTAAAAAAAGACGGAGACCCAGGTAAGAGGAAAACCCTGGATAAAGGGAGGGCCAGGAAAGATGGAAACCCAGGAAAGAGGGAGACCCAGGAAAGAGAGAGACCCTGGAAAGAGGGAGACCCTGGACAGAGGAAGACACAGGAAAGAAGGAGACCCAGGAAAGAAGGAGACCCAGGAAAGAAGGAGACCTACGAAAAAGGGAGACCCACGAAAAAAGGAGACCCAGGAAAGAGAGAGGACCAGAAAAAAAGAGAGCCGAAGAAGAGGGACACTCATGAAAGAGAGGACCAGAAAAAAGCTTGGGAAGAGGGAGACCCAGGATAGAGAGAGGCCCAGGAAAGAGGGTGACAGTCTGAACGATCGCCCTACTCGTCAGCTGAGTTGTGCGCGCTGTGTTCTAGGAACAGAGCCCCTGTGCGGCGGTGCCTCAAGTGATGTTTGCAGGCCATGTAGTCCTTACTCTGATAAGAACAAAAAAGAGTTTATTTCCAGTAAAGATGATACGAAAACCATCATTGTTTTTTAAAATATTTCAACATGAAGATCCTTAGTTGATTAACAGACCAATCTTAATCCCAATGTCAATTGTCGAACAAATGATTGAGACAAACGTGAAAAATGCATTCTTTTGCAAGGATATCCTAAGTTTGAGAATGCATGTAAATACAAGTGATAAAAACAAAACAGGACATAATGTCAGTAACGTTTGGATGAAAAACGCTTTTGTGAGTGCGCTCTTGCATTGAAATACGAGCTTAATTAAGAATTGCGATGTCAGGGATTGATGCTGAAAGTAAAATGGGGAGATTTAAATAATTCTGCTTCTAAAAACAAGCTGGAATACAATTCGGTATGTCAAAATTTTTGCTTCTTATCATAAACAGTAAATTCAAGAGAAAAGACGCACACTTCAAAACAAGAGAAATGAAAACGACTGATAATTTAACGCAGTGGCGAGCTGTTTACGGAAAGAGGTTTGTTTCACCACTACACGTGCTTGCTCGTTTAAATTGCCGTTGTGATTATTATGATGCTTTTAAGCGCTTGTTTTAAGTGGATCCTTCCTCTTTTTAAGCGACTCCGGCATGAGTATCAAAATTTCGAAATTTCACCGTATTGACATCATCATCCACTGAAAAAATTACAAAGCGTGCACTGAAACAAAAGCTCAGGTGATTAAGTGTCGGTACAAATTCTCCTTCTAAATTTTTCAGTTGTCAAAAGTACTTGGAGGTATTGATAGTATGACTTATGCCAGCTTGAAGATAGCTGGTCATACTATGGTCATAAAACTATGTTTTTCATACCGATCATTCCAAGAAGGCACCTCTCGCTCAACAAACTTTCACCGTCTCAATTTAAGAGCAAAATCAACTGCCATCAATTCCCCGAAATTACAATTGCCATTTAAATGAGCACATGTTCACAGGGAAGAAATGAATTTGTCAGGAATTACCCGGTAACGCTGAAGTTGAAACTTTAGTTGAATTGCAAGGACGAGAAACTTTTTCTTCCTATGTCGGCAGGAGCGACAAAAGCCGCCGTCAGTCGAGAGCCGTACGCTGTGCGGTGTGGTAGTGTCTAAAACGAGCAGTAAAGCGGTTGCCATGCGATTTTACTCGACGAGCGGCGCTGTCGTGCCACTCCTTTTCCTTTGTGTAGTGTTGGAATCTGCATTCGGGTGCGTATATGGTTATTAAATTCATTTGTCGATGCCTATGAATTCAACCACAACCATTATTATCTGTAAATGAGTATTAAATTCATTTATCGATGCTTATGAATTTAAGTTCTTATAGGTAAATTATAAGTTTCACCACAAGCATTATCATTTTTATATCTGAGTTTTTTCTATAGCTTATATTTTGAGCTTATTATACTATACTTTAAGTTGCAACGTACAAAGTATCCCTGCTAACGGTGCAGTATTCAGTTAGAGCACCTCGAGCTCTTTAATAATATTCATGGAGTGAAAACACTCTACTTTCTCAGTAAATCATCGAAGATGGTAAAAATTACGCTTCCGTGTCAAGCTTTTGTAGATGAAAAAAATCTTCGTGCGCTATTATATACCGTCGTTACGCAGGTCGTTTTTACGGGACTTGAAGGATAGATGCGTAATCTTGAGTAGGTACTGCGCCAAGGACAAGTTATTTAATAGTAGACCCTGTGAGTGTTGTGGTGGTGGCAGCGTGCGTGTTGTGGTGGTGGCAGCGTGCGTGTTGTGGTGGTGGCAGCGTGCGTGTTGTGCTCAGTTCTGCGTTTTCGGAATTTAGAGTTACGGAGATATTTCGCGATTTGTTCAAATCTGATGTGGGTTCATGGATGCAGATTTTTGTACTGTTATGCTGTGCGCACAATTTCTGAACTAATTAAAGCCCGTTTGCAACTATACGATCACTCTGTTGAACAATGTAACGCCTGTTACTAGTAATTCGATATTTTGCAACATTCCGAGAGTTTAAATGTATTTTGTTGACGATCTTATCGCATTGAGGAGACGTTAACTATTGATTTGCGTTGAGTGGTTTTGAGTTCTGTGCTGTGAGTTTGCTGCACTGTTGTGCAAAAGTTGAAGGAAAGGGACAAGATAGTTTGGACAAAATAGATTCCTTGATATTTTTTCGATTAATTTATTGAGCTAATATCCTGTATAATAAAAAAAACTGAGTTGGTCACCTGCTAAACGTTTGGTATTTGTGAAGGAGAGGACCATAATCGATTTTCCAATTTTTGCTGCCTAAATACAGTTAATTAGATCTAAATAAACGACTTTTCTTCTATGCACTTTCGGAGGCAAATGAGTATTGAACGAGTTATAGCGGTGTGTTAATTTTCGTCTTTGATGACGAATGCGCTCGAATAAACAGCTGCTAATCGATTTTCGAATTTTTGTTACTTGAAACACGGTAATAACATAGATATAAACTACTTTTCTTCTATACACTTTTTACGGCAAATGAGTATTTTACGAGTTAGAGCGGTAGGTTTAGTTGTTGCGCGATTGAGCTGTTAAAGAGTGCGTTTGGGTACTTCGTAATTTATTATTTGCCGACCCCGCGGAGCTTGCCGAGCATAAACTCATTTCCAGGATCTTTTAGTTAATAACACAATAGAAATTATCACCCTAAAATAACCAGTTATAGCGGTATGTTAACTTTCGTCTTAGATGGCGGGAATGCGCTTGATCATTCGAGCGCGTCGGAAGGGAGAGTCCATTGTAGTGTTGACATCCGACGCGCTCGATGAATTACTTCCCGCTTCAAACACTAGAGTTGCGGTAACTAATTTACCGCTATGACTCGTTGAATGCTCATTTGCCCCCAAAAACGCATAGAAGAAAAACTGTTTATTTCAATCTAATTAACTATGTTTAGGCAGCGAAAAAGGAAAAACGATTATTGTCCTCTCCCTCACATTTACCAAACGTTTCCCATATTTTTCATAATAAAGCTCCACAAAATTAATTGAACAATTAGAATATCAACGCCGAGGTCAATAAAAATTGCTTGCTTGCTTGGGACAGAGTTACGGACCAGCGAAGTTCGTATTTTTGTAGTTTTCACAATTGAAGTCAACGTTTTATATAAGTAAATGTACGAGGAGCTCGTGGGATTCGAACTCGGGACTAGAAATTACCGCGCCAGCGCACTATCGACTGCGCTA
>JACJUY010000198.1:1505-20463 GCA_014220935.1 Platorchestia sp. MABIK | reverse complement strand
CCTTGTGGAGGACGTAAGCTTCCCGTACTAGATTCATTATCTGTTTCTGGGGGTTGATGGACTTTGAACTCTCGTTTTATATAAGTATGAAAATTAAAATCTTACTTCAGATTATTTTGATTTGGAGCATACTAATTCCTTGTAATTATTTACTAATTATTATTATTATTATTTATTATTTACTAATTCCTCGTAAACTTGTTAAATTGTTTGTAAAGAGCTTTATTTTATTCTTAAAGTTTCACGAAATGCAAATAGGGGCTTTCAGTACTGAGCCATTCTTGAATAGTTTTCAGTGTATTTCAAGTAATGAAAAGTGTGAACTTCGGTCAAGGGAATCCACGTTGATGACTGGTCGGACCAAAGTTATTTCTTTGTTAATCTTTTATGTGAAGTTTATGGTAGTGTCACCAAAATGTCAGCGGTCGCAATGCGCACTTGCTGTATTCTTCAAGCCTTAAAGAAAATAGCAAATGCAGGATGCGACCGGCGACATTTTAGTGACACTTCCACAAATGGTCTAACACTGAATTAAGTTGGACAGTATTTGAATTTTTTGTATTCTCAGTTTCTTTACCGTACAACACAACTGAAAACCGAAAATATAGAAATTTGAAATAGTGTTCAACTTAAATTCAGTGCTAGACCAGGTTCGACATAACAGAGCAAAATTACTAGAGTAATTTCCAAGTTTGAAACTATTTACCTATGCGATCAACTGGTTGCGTCCAAAACCAGTCTGTGCAAAAGTGGCCGCTGCAGGTGAGTAACTGAACACAAAATGACCATCTATCTGTGCTCCTCACCAAAAAGCACAATCGTTGAGAAAAGAATCATTTTATTTGGAATGATTCATGATTTCTGCATGAGTCGTCCCAGTGGAATTAACTTCTGCGCTGTCCTAAAACTCCAATTAAACAATGAAGCTCGAGTTGAAAAATCGAATCACTAGTTTGTCAACGTCGCTTTCAATTTTTCCGAGGAACAAACGACGGCTAAAAAATTATTGAATTGCTCATTTTCACCTTGAATTACGCTGTTTTTCACATGTTTCAGTACGAAATTGATGTCCCAAATTTAAATTATAAACTATTGCTTTATTCCAGTGCTGTTTTTCAATCCCAAGTCTAAATTTATTAAGGTCGCTCGCTGTAGTATCTTTTTTTTTACTCTTTCAAGTTTAGCAACTCGTGCCTCCGCCACACGTCCCGTGGGACTCGAATCATTTAGACCGTAAATCGAGTTTACTCAATCACTGCCAAAAACACACTCTGCACACCAGAGTCCCTGATGCATTCCTGGACATGAAAATTGTGACGCGCGAGTCGCTCGATCACTACTGGGAACGCAACTTGTGACGCCGTAGCCACTCCGAGTGACCCGAACAAACCGGTTTACCAGAGGCATGAAGGCTCGTGGTTTGAGGGCCCCGCAATGCGCGCTTGAGCACAAGGCGTCGTCTGCTTGCGGTGTCTCGCCGAGCGCTGCTTTCATTTGCCGCATCGTGAACGTTTCCCTTCACCCCGTGAGAGCTGGGACGAAAACTTGCGCTAAGACGACGATGCATGTTGTCAAAGTCTTCTATGTGATTATTAATCTGTTATACTAAAACTTTGACCGCAACGTGCGCCACCGGGGGCTACAGAGGGGATTTTCATTATGTTGCTGACCGACCTGTAATCACAAACTCAATTTTCATAAATACTTCATTAAAGCTAAATGAATTTATAATCCAGTTAATGATTGCTATTTTCAAAATTGCTTATTACAATTGAATTTAAATTTGAGTTGAATACTGAAGTTCAGTTTTATCAATTGCGGTCACAGTGTTGGTAAAGTTGTTACACTTTCACTAATTCTGTGAGAAAAAACTAGGCGGCAGTTTCAGCGAACAACGGTATCTTTGTTAAGGTTGATTGTAAGGCTATTCTAAAGGTCGTTTTAGGATTTTATTTATTGGTCTTCAGAAGAATCATGAAAACCAAATTTGGACCCATGCTTTCGCTATGAATTTCGGCCGAAGACAAGGGAAAGTCCAAACTTTATTCGGAATTATACAGCCACAAGCTTTGGTATCTAACGAACAAGAGTTTGCAGCGAAAAACACGTATCAATAAATTACCGGCAAAAATGAGTTGAGTAATCAGCTGTTGAGGCACATCAAAATGCCTCGGAACTTGATTTACTTTTATACCGCAAAAAATTTCGGGAATTTTGGTTACAATTTTTTTTAGAACACTCGCGTTATTAAAATCAAATGAATGATAGTTCATAAAGAAGAGAGACGTTCTCCTTCCTCCGAACATAATTTTCATTTTCCTCAACGTGCGTGTCACAAGTTCCGGCCGGTTTCCATAATTAACTACGCATCGCTATCGCTGCACTCGACTTTTAGGTATGCAAGATACAAAAAATTTTTGTTTATTTCCATTTAACTGCTTTGTTAAAACTCCCTTGCGCGAGTCCCTCCAGAAACAGCAGACTTGCTCGTAAGACTGACCACCAGGTCGGCCAACCAAATTATCCTTGGAAAAATTGTAAATGTTCAAAGTTGGGCTCGCATTTTAAACCTGAGTGTTTTCAATTTTCTCACGTCTCCTTCTCCTGCTTGGATTCGTAAAGCTTGTTATAACTTTGTGTGCCCTCAAAGGATACTTATCGTGCAAGTATGTTATGTCGATTGATTTCAATGATCATTGTTTACGCTTGATACCAAGCTACACATCAAAACCATTTTAAAATGTTGTGGTCCTGAAAGCAAATTTTCATATTTCCGAGTAAAAAAAAGCGGACAGCGAGTGAAAAATTACCACTCTCAGTGTCATGTTACTCGAGCTTTCTATTTTCATGCTTCGGAGTCGACAATTGAAATTAGTTTCACAAATATTTTGGTTTCCCAAAAAATACGAGTTCCTGACGTGCTCCTCCACTCTCGTAGGTTACAGGCTTGGGGTAGGACGACCCTAAATTTATGAACTTATCCCTTTTTCAATCTGGTTGCGTGTGTGGAGGTCTGCAGTTTGATGCTGTACGCCCCTAGATACGAAGGCTCAAGAATGAAAAATAAATGGTCCGGCGCGCACCTTCGGGATATTGCTGTAAATCCCACAATGGAGCGGCGCACACATAAAATCCTTGTCGAAAGCAGAGTTACAAATCAAGCAGATAACCCAGTAATTACATGACATGAATTAGTGACATGTACAGTTTTTGTTGCCCCGAGCATCCTAAACAGGCTTCTCTTGTATTTGTTTTCCCGCACTATTCCTTGTTTGACGCGGACTTTGTTTTGACGGCGATGAGGGTGGAGTGTGCACGCCCTCTGCGTCGCAATTGTGTTGAATTTTAGGAACAGCTACGAGTCTCATTTTACGGACACTTGATTTAAGGAGTGCTTTTTCCTTCAGTTACACCCGTTTCCAACCGTGCAAACGCGTGGAAAAATATTTGAATTGTGATCATTTTGCTTAATTATGGTTCCCGATTATCACCTTCTTGCGGAGGTTGGCGATTTTTGTATGTTGAAGATCAAACGCTTCTCATTGATATTCTCAGTTTCCTAGTGCTTGAGCAGAAAATACTTGCCCAAGGTTACTGTAGGCTAAGCTGGTGCACCTTAATTTCATTGTCCATTCTTTTTTACCCTAGTTGTATACAGCATACCGTACCACCGACCTCTTCCAGCACCTTTAGTTCTATTTTTTTTCACTTTTTTATTTTTTCCCCAGAATGGGTTTCCTGCGTCCATTGCCAGCTATGCGGCACATGCAAAGTTTGATATGAACACCACGTCTTCTTGCAGCTATACTGTAAAGTTGCGCGTAATTTCACTGCGGCTATCACTGTAATTCAACGGAATCGTTGCCTGTATATAGAAATGAGAATTAGAATATTCATGATAGGAGCTCGGACAGCAAAACTCCACGTAACCTAAGTTAATTTTAAAGGAATTGGCCAACTGTGATCGAAGTGCAAGTTAGGCGGAAGTTACCAACGCAGACCATTGACTTGTGCTGGGAACCCACGTAAATAAACCATAGTAAACATATAAACGCACGTGTACCTCACTCTAAAACGATGCTTCAACGCATTTCAAACCACACGGTAGTTCGCTGAATAATATTTTGTTCCAACAAAGTCGATACTTGTCATATATATATTGGGTTTTCAAATGCCTAATAATTATTATTGCCTGGACGTAATTGCGGGAACTACAGTCCAGTCGGTATGGTTTTTTTATACACCTGCGTCTAAACTTCTTCCTTTTCCTAAATGGAAGAAATACAAAATTAGCAATACAGGATTTCATGCCTATTACTTTCCTCACGAACGGCAGGCGCTCTTAACCACCGAGACCACATGCATTTGACGTTAGCTCTGTCCTGAGGAGCAATGTTCAGAATCACAGTTACGCCACACACGGACGGCCTTAGCCTCCTGTCGAGTGCTACTCTGTGTGCTTGAGATATCGAAGACGTCTGGCAGTGGCGAGTTGCTGAGACGCCCCTTGTCCGCAGGTTGATCACGTGTCCTGTGTGAAGTGCTCTCTCTTTACTTTGCCACTGCCAGGGTTGTTCTGAAGATCTTTTATTGAACGTACGACGAGAAAGGGAAATTGACCCCGTTCTCGTCTTTATTTTGTCAAAGTCTCCTGACCACGAATTTTGAACAAAACGATTTTAAGGTTAACTTTGAAGTGCTTTACTTTGAAAGCATAATATTTTGTGCGGGGTAATTTAGAAGTTGATTTTATTCATATCTGTTTTACGTATGATTCTAGGAAAACAATGACGAGAACCTTGAATTTTCAGGATAATGAGGAACTCGATTATGTCTTGCTTTGACGTGTACGGAGGAGGGATAAAATAATATTTGATAAAATTACCATGTATTTTGATTGTGCGCCTAATTTTCCTCAATGTTTCATGTATTTTAAATACGTCATTGACATTCTGACATTTCCGTGAAAACCTACGCATATTTTTTATCATTTGTTATAACTCGTGATTAATTTCAGTGATTAATTCTCTGTCGAAACCGCTCGAATTATAATTCATAGTCAACTTTACATAGGGCTAAGTTAAAACAAATTTTTCTCTCATTTCTGTAACAATGATAATTTATTATAATAGTTGCTATGAGGCTGTCTCCATGAATTGTGTAGACTCTTTCTTCAATTTTCAATCCTGAAAAAAAAGCGTACGTGATGGAAGGCTTACGGCTCGAAACTTCCACATTCGCTGTATGCAGCGTGCGACCTTATTGTGTTAAATTACCGTTCGTTGGGTAACCTTTTCCTTTGTTGAAAATAAATTTCCTGCTTTAATTCACACGCAGGCAGTATAGTTAACCGTTTCAGTATCCTTGATACACGTCCGTTTAAATTAAAGTTTTTTTTTAAAGTGCAAGGATGGAAATTTTCTTAAAATTTCCTGATAATTCCGAAGTATCGTAAAAACATAGGTGTTATGTCTTTTCATTGCATGTTGTTTGACGCTGAAAATATGTTTAGCGATACGCAAAATTAACAATTCATAAGAATGCAAGCAGTGAAATTCATCGGTAAATCACGTTTATAATTTTTGCAAATGATGACGCGAGTGGCATCGATTTTTTTTAAATTTTGCAAATGACAGTTCGCGTGAGGGGATTAACCTTGCCTTTCCGTAAGAGGTACGCTGGTGGGGATTGTCCTTCAGCGCTTATTTGGGACTTGGCGTTACTAGTAAATATGTAGGACCAGTGTCCATGGTCCGCCAAAAATGACGATATTTGATTGTTGTTAACTGCAGCAAATGAACAAGAGTATTCTAATGAAGTCTTTTTGAATGGGGATTAGACGGGATTTGATATTCCCCTTGATAAAATTTTCCGGATGTGGATGGCAAACCAAGATATCCATCCTAATTGTACCCGCGATAGAAATTTTTTGTGTACTTGTGCACTGGGGAAACACGTATCACAGATATGGTCATTGAGCATATTTATGAGCGTGACAGAAAGAGAAAGAGACGGAAGAAGCGGACACCAAACATATGAATACAGTACACACCAAGGATATTATTAGGTAAGAAGGTACTTGACCTACCCTCAAGTGAACTTTCTGTTGGTGCCTGACCTCGTCAGTGTAGCCTGGGGAAGTAGCGCTCCTCAGCGGCTGCCCATGCGACCCACTACAAAATCAGCAACACTTGCTACAAGTGTTTAGTTATGGACTTAGATGAACACGTTAAGTACGGCGGGTTAAACTAAAGTTCAATATTCAACTCAAATTTAAATTAATTTTAGAGATCAATTTTGAAAATAACGATCATTGAATAGATCGCGCCTTCATTTACTTCTCATTAAGCATTAATCGAAATTGAGTTAGTGACTGCTGGTCGGTCAGCAGCATTACGAAAATCCTTTCATTCACCACCGTTGGGTCACGTCGCACTCCAAGTGTTAATATTTAGGTTGATCTAATCTTTTTTTTTTTGCTTTTGTTTCTTGTGGGGGAGGCTGGTGTGCCGTGCCATCGACCTTCTGCACGAGTGTTCCTTTTTCTTATTTCGTCTCATTGAAATGCTCACCTCTCATGCCAGCATAGCGAGATGTGGATCGACATGTTCAACTATTTGACTCTCAGCAGTGCAACTGACTTGGTTCTGAGTGGATCCGGAGCGTTATAACAAAAAATGCTCATGCACGTGTAGATACTTGGCACTAAACTGAAACTCAACTTTTGGAAACTTCTTTGATTAATGCTGTTAAAACTAAATTTCGTAGAACCTGGAAAAGAAATGCACTTGAAATTCAAGTTGCTAACCGCAGCAAATGAACAAGAGCATTCTAATAATGTCTTTTTTAATAGATACATGTTTTGAAGCTGGTCATTAGTGAATACGTAGAGAAAGACGAAACAGCTTATCCACAATTCTGTTACCGCATCGCAAACTATTCTTTTTCTTGGAATGAATTGGCTTTACCCTTAATTAATCGTGAGCTTTCGCGTGATGGTTAACCCCTGCAAGATCACTAATTTTTTTCTAAAAATCATTTTCCTGAACAAGAAGTTTTTCTGAGAAAGAATCCCGAATTACGAAGTACAGAAAAACACATAGTGCTAGTCAGCAATACATTTGATAAATCCAGTAAATGTAAATCATCAATCGATCTCTCGATGCTTTAACGGATTAAAACTTTGACCCCACTTCATGTAAACTCTATCATATTAGATACTTAACACGTTACTTACGATGCAACCCATCGATAGGTCTTGTTTAAATTGTTTCTCCTGCGAAATGACACATCGATAGATGGTTTGAAAAAATTTGTAATCTTTTAAAATTAGTGGCATTTAAATTGACCCATGTAATATTTAGCATTCATAAAAATTGCTAACAACTATTGATTTTAAATTTGAGTTGAAAATTGAACTTAACGTGTTCAGAGACGAGGTAAACATTAGATGAATTGACTTCCATTTCAGCGGATATGTGATCACGATGCCGCGGAAGTGGTCGGCGGGGCAGCGTGCGCAGATCTGCATGGCCCTGGACTCCCCCGTCGGCCCCGAAGATGAGATCTCCATCGAGGTGTTGGAGGGCAGAAGCCCCTACGGCTGGGGCCCCTTTGGCATCCCCTCACCTGTCGACTCGAGCCCCGAAAAAGAGGTCATCGTCCCGAAGAGAGTTCTCCGACCTCATGGAGGTGAGCTAGGGAGCTGATGTTGTATGTAGTACACGGTAGAAGAAACAAGGTAGGGTTTTTTAACCAGTCTTTTTCTCGTCGACTGTGTGACTATGCTGACGTCATGGCAACGAACCAATAGCAGCGCTCAGATTGCTTCTGACAACTTTGCTAGCAACAAATCTGGCGCCACTATTGGCCTAACGACATATCGCAGTAGTGACGTCATAAGTTTGTCTGAAATAAACCCGTTCTATTGGCTAGCCGAACAAGAAGTGTATTTTACCCCATTGAAATGACTCTACCTTGTTTTCCCTACCGTGATGTAGTATTTATGCTGATGAATAATACCGTGTGTGAAGATCGATTACCGAGAATAGTGCTTTCTGTTGAAAATCTGTTCTGACAGGACTCTTCAAGAGCACGGGATCTAATAGTTATTCTATTTTTGAAGTGTTGATGAATGTACAAATGCAGCAGAGCCTCTGCGTCCTTTCTTCATACGGGTGTAGCCCTGTTTGGAGTAAGCTGTGTGGGGAGGTACGTGTTTAGAAAGGCTGTGTGAAGGCTGAGAGGGCAATGAGACGAGTCTTGTGAGTGGGTTGGGCTGTGAGAGTAGGAGGGTGTGAATTAATATAGATCTGCTTCGAGTTAACTCGATGTAACTTTCTGGGGGTTATGTTGTAGGAAATTCATTCTTAGTTCGTCTAAAATGCAGGGGGAAAAAACGGATAATTCAGAGTTGAACAATTTTGAGAGTTTTGTATTTAAGGAATGAGCCGAGGAGAGATTTAAGCTCACAGTGAATCTTGAAGGTGAAAAATATCCAGAACGGCTCGTTTATTCTTTTATCGGCGCTGCTTTTAGAGGATTTGAATGCATTCTCCACGTAGTGTCAAGTGATCTCCAACTTAGCTGTTTTTCTCTCAATGTTTTCGTGTAATTTATGGGGTTTCAGTAAGGAAAATAGAATCTTTTCTCACATTTTTTAATATTCTTCCTATTAGTGCGAAGTCACTCGCCATGTTTAGGAATATCGTTCTCACTGAAAACCACTAGGCAATCCCCTTGGCTGTCTTTTTTTTTGGTGCTTGTGTGTCGGCTACCTCTCTGTTTAAACTAATTTATTTTGCTTCACGGCTCCTATCATGCGACATTCTTGTTCATTCGATAAGCAACTTCTTTCAGCTCCATAATTGCATCTTAACATCCTTTTTACTTGCTTGCCAAAGAGCGAAAGTGTCGAACACGACCCAAAGAGGTTACTAAATTCCAAGCAAAGATATCTGCTGACAAGGTCTGCAATTAACTACTGACGATGGTCGTGATTTCTTGTATTTCCCATTGCATACGTCGCATTTTCTAGCACCATGGAATTTTGTTTAGAAATAAAAACTTGTTAACACATTTCTGTAATTGTAATTAATTGTCATATAAATGTGAAAATCGTAACTCAGTTCTAGCATTTCGTCGCTCTCCCCGTAGTTGTGACTCGCCAAGCTTTCAGACACATGCCAACGCTGCGCCAAATACTCGATGCTGCTTTCGTTTCTCCCTCTGTGCGGCGTCCGTGATGTTGCTTTTGCGTGCGAGTTTCTTGACATCTTCAGTTAGTCTGCCTAACATCAATAATGTGTGCTTGAAGATGGCCAATTGATTGCTCCTTCATTTTCTTTCACACATGCAAACAGGACTTCAGCTGAATGCTGCTAGAAACTCAAACAGAAAAGCACGAGCAAGATAGTTTGAAATTTCGGATATGATATACAATAACGATTGAGGTTTGAAACTGTGATTAGTTCACGTACAATACCTTACTATAAGGGTTCTGAATTTTAAAATACACAAATACAACGGACAATGAATGTGTGGATGTAGGTTTATCCGATATTGTGTCCTATAAAAAAAAGTTAGTCTGAGCTACTCCCCAAAACGTTCTATGTTTTCTTAGCGAATCTAGCGCTCCCAGGGGGACTATGTGGGGGCCCGAGCTAAAGGTTAGGTAGGCTTCCTTTTTGTTGAAATAACATAGGTTTTTGCTCTGTTACGGACCATCTTTTTTCGGTTCACTGCTGTCCTGTTTTTCAACACCTACTACTTTCTTCTTGAACTTTGATCTTGTTTCATAAACTTCTTTCTCATCTTACTGTTTCTATGTCCTTTCTGCGTAGATTCCACGTTCCCTAAACTCCATACTACATGGTGCCTTCCTCCTTCCTCTCTTTGGATCGCCTTTGTAGCGGATAGGGAGGCTTAAACTAACTAATAATCTAATAATCTTCTTAGCGAATCTGTTTCTTTATTCAGCCCCATCTTGATTAAGCAACTCTGCGGAAAGGTATTGCACCCAGCACATATGTTCACAACACTGCACCCTGTCATGACCAGTGTACTTGGCATTCTGAATGCATAAACCAAGTTTGTTAGGTGATTTTGTCACGTTCCCTTGTTTTTGTCCAGTGCCCGAGAGTGGTGACGGATTAGGTGGTGTAGTGAGTTGGGTTGGATACTCCTATCAGTCCAGGTAGTGTTACGGTACGCGCTGTTATGCATCGGTAGAAGAATCGGAAGAGATCCATCGGTACTCACTGAGCTGACCGACCTGCTTATAAATACTCAATGAAAGCTAAATGAAGGCCCGATCCAGTTAAATGTTTACTATTTTCAAAATTGCTCACTACGATTGACTTTCAATTTGAATTGAATTATTGAACTTCAGTTCAACTCTTTGATCGTAATTGGTTAAACTGAAGTTCAACATTCAACTCAAATTTAGAGTCAATTGTTGTAAACATTTTCGAAAATGGCAAGCATTAACTGGATCGGGCCTTCATTCAACTTTAATAAGTGTTAATGATAATTGAGTTTGTGACTACTGATTGGTCAGCAGCATTTTAAAAATCCCCTCCATGGCCACCGGTGGAGCACGTTGCGGTCGAAGTGTTCACCCATCGCAGTTATCTTGTTAGAATCCTGAACAACTCCTCACAGTTTGACCTCTACGTACCGACCTGATGTGGGCAGACTCAGCCCTGTCGTGCGACGAGGTGCTGCTGCCGACCAAGCTGACAAGCAGACACGCTGAGGTGCGGGTGGAGGGGTCTCTGGGGGGCGCTTCTATCAACGAATCCAGGACGGTGGCTCTCGTTCAGTCGGTCGGCCAGGTCTTCGTGCAGACCGACAAGTATCTCTACAAGGTGCGTCGGGCTCGTACAATCCAACTTAGGTATTGCTTCTTCTGTTATTTTAGGTATTGCTTCTTCTGTTATTTTAGGTATTGCTTCTTCTGTTATTTTAGGTATTGCTTCTTCTGTTACATTCGGCATGTTTTGACGTAGTTCGTCCGAAATTTTTCGACATCTGCTTTGAAGCAGCTCTAGAGGAGGATAGAACTATTTTATCTATGGGAATTAGTGCTCCTGTGAGGAAGATGAGAGGTTCTGAGCTGAAGGCTAGATAGGTTTTCTGTTGATGAAGTATAATAGGGTGCTTATTTTCGGAACATTTTTTTCGTTTAGCTGTTGTCTTTTTTCCAGCTCTAATTGCTTTTTTCTTCAACTTTTTCAAAATTTCTTTCCAATCTGATTGTTTCCAAGCGCAAGGTGTGGGACACACCTTGCGCATTGATTCCCCGTTCCTTTAAATCTATACTAAATAATTTCTTCTTCCTCTTCTTTTAGGAGTACCTTTTTTATGCTTAGAGAGGCTTAAAGTTATTTTAAGTTTAATTCCATACTCAATGATACCTTCCTCTTTCCTCTCTTAGATACACATATAATTTGGTTAGGGAGGCTTGAAGTTACTTATGAAATCTTTGCGTTAGTTCTTTCATTTTCTTCGTGTTCATCTATTCCACAGTAAATTTTTTTTCAATTTTCACCGTGCTTTCAGTTTTTTGTTGTGATCCAACTCTATTTGTGTGACGCTATTTATGTCGTATTATAGCTTGAGGTTTAATTAACACGTTAACTGCAGTAGATTCCACTAATTTTCAATTTCCAATATTTCAATATTCAGCGCTACAAACGAACAAAAGATTAATTGAAACGTGGCATAATTTACTTCTGGTGAAATATTTATGAAAAGGAATTTGTGACCACCGGTAAGTTTCTTTGCGGCGAACGGATCAGAGGCACCCAACAATGGGTCCCTCCCAAGAAAACGTGTTGGTCAAAAAATCCGACTGGCAACTTATTTTAGTACCTGGTCAATTAAAAATCCCGTTTGGTGGTGCAGTTTAAGGTTTAACTAACCCAAAAAAAAACGACTGGCAACCTATTTTAGTGCCTGATTAGACAAATTACCGACTGGTGATGCAGTTTAAGGTTTAAATCGCCGAAAAATCCGACAAGTTGTTTAGTTTGGATCAATCATTCTGTTCAGGCTTGTGCCTTCACGTTGTGCTATAATTTGTGGCATCTTTGGTTCTAGCATTACCGTGCTCTACTCTGGAGACTGGTTCCAAGAACGTATTGATCCTCGGTTGAATGTTGTGATGTGGCCGACCTGTGTAGGTGACGAGGGTCATTGCACTTTGCTTTGGTCAATATACATTCCAGAGGAGCAGCAGGGACCGCTATCGAGATCGCCACAACCTGGAATTGACTTACAATTCGTGGTCCGAGATCCGTCGTTATCATGCGTAGTCGAGCTGCTACGTCAAGCGCTAAGACTGTTTACGTATAGAATGCATGCCGCCAGCGAGACAGGAGACAATGCCTTTGATTCCGCACGCTTTCTTGAAACAGTTGGTTGACATCCGTTGAAAAACCTAATTTCTTTCCTTTATTAGCTGTACATTCAAATCTTTTGTGCTATATTTTTTACATTAAAGGATCGTGACTAGAGACAAGCATTGATGAGATAAGTAGAAAATAAAAGGTATCGAAAAATGCTGAAAAAAGATTCAGTAAATGTCAGTTAGCAGTCGTAGGGAATTATAGATTTTCGGAATGTTTCAACAGTTGCGGTCGGTTTACTGCAATGACGATTACAGTCCAGCTAGCACAATGATGACTACGGCTTAGATTGCCAGGCTGTAGACATCTGAAGACCTAAACAACAGTTGTGCTCGCAGCGCAAGCGTAAGGAAGGATTTGTCGTTAACGTACAAGTTTTCCCCCGGTTCACATTCGTGCTACAATAGCCACCTAAATTTTGATCGGCTTTCGCTGTCTTGAAGTTGCCTTAGCGTCCATAATGAATTTCTTTGTTCACCAGGCGAGCCAGAAGGTGCAGTTCCGAGTGCTGACGCTGCTCGGGCCGTACTTCAAAGTCTCCACTGAATCCGTGAGTGTTAGCTCAAATACTGCGGCCCTTGAGGGATTTTTTTTCTTGCGTTGGTCTCTTGAACGTCGTTTTGAATTTAATTATAAATATTTTAGGTAGTTTCTTCGTTTTAGCTCGCCTGAACTTCAACTGTAAATATAATACACTTCTAAATAACCACGATCAGGATTACATGTGTTAACATTAACCCTTTCGTTGACGTGGAGTCTAATTTTCTCGATGAACGGTCCGTGTGAAATGAAGTGCCATTCTTGTGTGTTCCAGCTAATTTTCCGTTGAATATTCTCCGTTGAATATTCTCCGTTGAATATTCTCCGTTGAAATTTGTTCTGTCAAAATTTCGGCACTCTGAATTTTCAAGGAAACCCAAGCAGCGTCAATTTTTTTCATTACGAATTTTTTTCATTTACAAAAAGAAAAAATCAATTCCTTATGTGGTCTCTTTGGAAAATAAATTTGGCACTAATGTGCCAACCGTTCTCATTTTCACCGCTTTTATCAATTTTCCAGCTTGCGTACGGAGCTTATATTTCTCTTTTCTTATTTCTATGTACATTAAAATCCGCCTGGAAAAAGGTGAGGATCCATACGTATTTTTCCGCCTTGGAATTTTTATGACGTTTCGAGACTGTGTTTGATTTATTTGCATTATGAATTCCTTGGAATTGCAATAGTTCTGAGTACGCCTACCGTACCTATCGTATTTTTTGTTTTCTATTGCATTCATCAATTATACCAATTCACTGTAGTCGTGTGGTCAGTTCATAACTCTTGAACTCGTTCTTATGTGCGTCAATATTTTCCATATTCTTAGGCGTTGCCTGAGTAAGATTACTGAATATTTCTCTCGGTGAATATGAATTCTATCCAGCAGCTTCATATTTTGAAGATGACCTCATAGATAATTCATTGCGTTAAGTCATACGTAAAACATGCTATTCTTTTGCTTTGAAATTAAATTACCCACTGATCGTGCCCAGACGTACTGTAAGAGTCACCTGGTGGCGGATGTCGTGTTTTGAGACAACACACTTGTTTGTGTCGGCTCTGTCAGTTGTTATCGTTCACTTTTAACATGCTGTCGAACACAACATGTGTTGTCGAGCCTCGTATCCGTCATCAGGTTACTTGGAAGGTTTCCTCCAGCGATAACTGATGCATATCCGTGCACTGAACCCATCTGTTGTTGAGCCCTGGTAACTGATGTGGGACAGGATATGGCTTCCTCTCTTCGTTTTTATGCATAAATTTAAACTGTTTGTGCAAGTTTTTCTTCAAAATCTTAAAGCAATTCGTACTGCTCTCTTATTTTTCGTGATTTTTTAGCCGTTCGTTTTTTTTTGGTCTTTTGTGACCTCATAGCCATTTGTTCTGATTTTTCTTTGATATCTTGATGCTGTCCGTACTGTGTTTTTCTTCTTCGTGATCTTAAAACGGTTAATGCTGGCTTTATTGCGTAAACTCTAGTGTAATTAGTTAGTTGGTCATGCTTTGAAAGGTCTCCGGGTCTTGACAATATCATTGATATTTGTTAACGCTACCATGGATTTTCGCTCAAAATAACATTTGTGTAATTGAATGTCCGGTTTGTTCTAATAAAATGTTTCTCCTGCCAAGTTTCCTCGCCAGGAGTCATCACTGCTTGGAAACTGCTTCTCCTCTGAATTGTGCGCCACGTTTAATTCATCACGTTTTGTAACTTTATTGAACGTAAAATCTCACGAGTGTAAAGATTTCTGTTCCACCACGGCATGTGAACCGCGGTATACCGTAATGTAGACTCCCAGAGCGCATGAAAATAGTAACTGTCGCACGATGGGTGATGTAGGAGGGAGTAGTTGTGGAGCGCGAGCTGCGCAACGCGAGGGAGAGAGAGGGGAACTTGAGCTGAGTCGTTAGGCCTCTTGAAGAAAAAAAAATGTTTATAATATTTATCTCATTATAACAATCGGATGATAGAAACATTTTTTCAGCTTTTTATTCTAAGGGAAGGGAGTAAGTGTGTAAAGAACATACACATGAAACTTGCTGTTGTTATGGATCATGCAAAGCACGGCCGTCCATTGCTGCAGAAGTGCCTTGAGCTCTGATGCTGATATAGTTACGTTCACTTTTGCCGTAATCCCAACGCGTAGTTTTCAATACATTAAAGCACCCTTGCAAAAATTTATTCATTTATCCATAATACCTCATTGCCATTTACGTTACCCTTAATATAACATCAAGTTTCTTTAACTTCTGACGACATTGCACCTGTTCGCAGTACCCAGAAATTTTCATCGAGACGCCGTCGGGATCCCGCATCGCGCAGTGGCTCAATGTCTCCAATCCGTCTGGCCTCATCCACCTGGACATGCAGCTCATCGACGAGCCAGAGGAGGTCCGTGTTTATCGTCGATTTGACGAGAGTGTCGATTTTAACTATGTAGCATTACTTGCATTATGATATTTGCGCCCGGATTTGGATGTATCTAAATTAGATAATATTCACATCAATTTAGGAGCGCCCACTTTTAGTTGAGTTATCAAACTTCCCATGCACGCTGACAGTTTCGCGAATGGGTGGGTTTGATCTATGATGCGCACGAGGTGGATTTTAGTACCGGGGTTACTGTAATCGTTTCACCACCGTTACAACTAAATAGAGATTCACACAGTGAGACACGGTGTTGAATTATTCTTCTAGTGTACCGGGGTTAAAAGAAGCTCTTGGCGCTATTACACGCGATGAACGTCGAATACGCTAGAACTGATAGAATCTCTGTTTCCTGATCTGCAATTTCATCGCGTGCAGACCGCGAGTCTTCTGGCTCTTATGAGAGGTAATATTTAGGGTGAATTTACGAACATCAGGGCTTGGTGCTGCCGTGTATTCATCTGCCTGTTGGTGCCAGGTGGAAATATAGCAAATATGCGCGCATTGTTTTAACTAATGCGTGTTGCTGATACAGCCTTCCGTCCCTCACAGGGCACGTACAACATCGTGGTGCGACCTGCGGGAGGTGTCGAGAAAACCACCAAGAATTTTAAGATCGAGGACTACGTGTTGCCGCGCTTCGAGGTTGTCCTAAAGCCTCCCAAATACCTGCTCGCTGATGCTGAAATCCTCAAATTTGAAGTCTGCGCCCAGTAAGTGCCAGCTTGACGATACTTGTGGAGTGCTGATCAAATGTAGTTCTAAGGGATGTGGTCTCGAGTGTGTATCCCAATTTAAACGTAAAATGGTCGTTTTTCCCATTTTACGTGAATTCTGGGCTTTAATAAATGTCTGCATAAAAATATACGGTTAAAACATGGATGTTGCTAAGACTTGTATGAAAAAGATGATTAAATCTTCCGCAGGTACACTTTCGGACAGCCCGTACGTGGCAACGTGTCTCTCAATCTGAGCAACAACGGCTGGGGCCGCTACAAAATCGAGATGAACTTCAATGACCAGGTGAATGCTATAGATCGTCATAAAACTGCATTTCTCGCACTAGAACTTGAGCTTGCTGCCTTCTGAGATTGCATTCTCGCGCGAGGGCGATTAATCTGAAGCAAGATAAATCTGTCGATGGCCAGCTATTTTGGCTTGTGCATGCCATTGCTTTAAGTCTCGTTGTCTCCCTAAGTATTCTCACTTTGAGCAGGTCATTGTATTCACTTTTGTTCGGGCAACCTGTTTTATAATGAAATTTGAAACTGCCGTTTTAGGAAGCGCCTGTCTACCTCCAGCCTGTTCCGTGATGCTGCTGTGCGATTGATGCAAGTTACACTTGGTTAAACATATGTTCTCTACCTATGATATTTCTAAAACATGTTCATCTCCTCTGTTGTCATTTGATTTAAAATGAAAAAGAAGAAATATAACTCACGGCTCCAAATTTTTTCCGTTAGTTGTGATAGTAATTTCACTTTGGGTTTAACAGTTAATTTATACCTGCTGTACCCTCATTTCCAATCAGCGAGTGAAACCATAAACAGTTTGTTAAAGCCCACATTAAAGAAATTAATGGCACAATGTGAACTCTTGAGCTTAACCATAAAAACATGTAATAATCACAATTATTTTCTCTCATGAATGTAAGTGAGCACCAACAGAACCAATTTTTCTCTCAAACGTTTGTTCAACTACAGATGTGGCTATTGTAATACCGATATATGTTAACCAATTAAGAATAGCCACGTTACAACCTTTTAAAATCTAATGTTATGCTTTTCATTACTACGTTTCAAAACCCTATGTTTAGCTTTTCGTTACTACATTTCAAAACCCAATGCCATGCTGTTCATTACTACATTTCAAAACCCAATGCCATGCTTTTCATTACTACATTTCAAAACCCAATGTTATGCTTTTCATTACTACATTTCAAAACCCACTGTTATGCTTTTTATTACTACATTTCAAAACACACTTATGGATTTAACGTATCAACTTTACTGGAAATAAACTGTTTCTAATGTTTACGCGCGTTGCAGTTGGTGGGCTGCAAGACCCTGGAAATCCCGCTGCGTTCGTTCGACATCAACGGCCGCAACTACTACGCCTACAGCCTGAGCGTGAAGGCCACCGTGGAGGAAGAGGGCACCGGAGCGACCGTCGAAGAGACTTCCTCAGTGTCCATCACCCGCACCGTCCTCACCTTCACCAGCGATGGCCTCACCAAGTACAAGAAGCCTGAACTTCCCTACTCCAGTTCTGTAAGTACAGACCACGACTGTGGAGTTTGTGTAAGCGAGACTCCTAATTGTTCCGTGAGCGGTTTGGAGATCACTCTGTATATCTGATAACCTTGTTATTTGGAGGTGATTTTGTGATTTTTTGGTTGCCCGGTGCAGAGGCTGTACATCGGCGGATAAAATTCTACGTGGTTCGGCGAAAACGTTAGACTGAGAAGTAAGCACTTACATTACACTCGGACTAGTTTTGTCAATGTGCTTTTTGATTATAATTACTGAGGAAATTGACCCTGAACCTTTCACGGGGAATTTCCCCTAAACTTTTCGCAAGGAATTGCACCTGGAACTTTCAGGAGAAATTTCCCTTGGACCTTTTAGGTTAAATTTCCCTTGGACTTTTTAGGTTAAATTTCCCTTGGACTTTTTAGGTTAAATTTCCCTTTTACTTTTTAGGTTAAATTTCCCTTGGACCTTTTAGGTTAAATTTCCCTTGGACCTTTTAGGTTAAATTTCCCTTGAACCTTTTAGGTTAAATTTCCCTTGGGCCTTTTAGGTTAAATTTCCCTTGGGCCTTTAAGGTTAAATTTCCCTTGGACCTTTTAGGTTAAATTTCCCTTGAACCTTTTAGGTTAAATTTCCCTTGGACCTTTTAGGTTAAATTTCCCTTGGACCTTTAAGGTTAAATTTCCCTTGGACCTTTTTGGTTAATTTTTCTTTGGACCTTTTAGGTTAATTTTCCCTTGGACCTTTTAGGTTAATTTTCCCTTGGACCTTTTAGGTTAATTTTCCCTTGGACCTTTTTGGTTAATTTTTCCTTGGACCTTTTAGGTTAATTTTCCCTTGGACCTTTTAGGTTAATTTTTCCTTGGACCTTTTAGGTTAATTTTCCCTTGGACCTTTTAGGTTAATTTTCCCTTGGGCCTTTTAGGTTAATTTTCCCTTGGGCCTTTTAGGTTAATTTTCCCTTGGGCCTTTTAGGTTAAATTTCCCTTGGACCTTTTAGGTTAAATTTCCCTTGGACCTTTAAGGTTAAATTTCCCTTGGACCTTTTTGGTTAATTTTTCCTTGGACCTTTTAGGTTAATTTTCCCTTGGACCTTTTAGCTTAATTTTCCCTTGGACCTTTTTGGTTAATTTTTCCTTGGACCTTTTAGGTTAATTTTTCCTTGGACCTTTTAGGTTAATTTTCCCTTGGACCTTTTAGGTTAATTTTTCCTTGGACCTTTTAGGTTAATTTTTCCTTGGACCTTTTAGGTTAATTTTTCCTTGGACCTTTTAGGTTAATTTTCCCTTGGACCTTTTAGGTTAATTTTCCCTTGGACCTTTTAGGTTAA